>VKOC01028198.1:0-39998 GCA_009364415.1 Spea multiplicata
AATTAAATATGCATTTTTAATACTTTAAATATATTATTTGAATATCAATGAATTACGCGTTTTTATTAGTAGAATAAGAATTAGTATGATTGTGGTTATTATTGTTATTATTGCTATTATTATTATTAAAGTTTCCATATGTGTAACAGCATGAAAAGACTGTCTGGGAAATATGTACAGAAGAAAATGATTCTATGACTGTGAAAGTTCAGTTTTTTTATTATTTACATGTACCCCAAGTTTTCTGTCTGCTTTATTCAACATATTATTTATACTTCTTATGTGTCCCATGCCAAAAAAAATAATGATCTGATGCTAAGCCTGGAAGTGGTCCTATTGTCATAGCAACCAATTGAATGGTCCAATCAGCATGAACATATTTTTATTAATTTACCATAAAGGTAAGACCACTTTTTCAAACTTTGCACCTAAAATTGGTTTACACAAATCTTCTATCCTATCTATTCTATCTCTCTATCTAACCTAGCTATCTATATAGCATTAAATACATTACAGGATACAGGAATAAATCACCATGTAGTACTAGTCTGATTACTGGAGAAATGGCCTATTTTTTCTTTGTATCGTAAAAAGCTTTAGCATTTTCTGAATCAGCGCTCAAAAGTTGGGATAAATAGATAGAAACTTCTATATCATTTCATGTTTTATTTTTATATTGACTTTGAAATTATTATATTGATTTATTATTATAGTCAACGCTTTCTGCTCAAAATAGACAAGAAATAGACAATGATTTGAGTCATAGTGTATTGTTTCTGCATTTCACATGTGATCTATATGTCTAAGCTGGCTCTGAAAACGCAATGTTTAATATATATATTATATATATATATATATATATATAGTATATATATATATATAAAATATATATTTACTTTTTAAACTGTTCGCTCCAGAAAGTCTGCCATTATAAAAGAGGGAATTCCAGCCATTTTCGTTCATCCCTGAGGTGATCCTGGTGTGCTATATCGCAACAAGAAAGAGCTTGTTAAATAGTGTTCTTGACAAATAATGTATTGTTTTCACAGTGTAAATGCACATTTACCAATATTGCTGTTGGTTCAGGGGAAAAGAATATTATCATGAATAGAATACAAGATAAATGAATAGTTTATAGTGCTGGCAAAAGGAAAACCAGGAAGAAAAGGCAAGTTCCTGCTAGCTTAAAGTCATCGGTCACTAGCTTTTCTTCTTCCCATTGCGCTGCAAATGACTATAATCATTTTCAGTATTAAGATCAATTGACTCTATTGAATGTTATAGATATGCCATATGTTTATGTCACACTGGATTATCTCTTCTTTTCTGCTACTGTCTTGCACTATGTTTTCCAACATTAGAGTGCCACTACAGCATATAAATTTGACATCCATTTATCACGGGCGTAAAATACAGCGAGTCTCAGTGTACATCAGGGAATACCTAAAAATCGATTCTTTTTTGGAAATTGATTGTTTTCTGGAAATTAAGGGATCACCAACTGGCGCATCTTGGGCTAGATTCAAAATCTGAGACAAATCACAAGGTGAGGTGGGACAGCATACTCAGTGCCACATATCTGGCTGAGGCTCCCTGGTATGTCTCAAAGGGCCAAGAACCCAAGAACCAGTAGTGTATAGTATATGATATATATATATATAATATATATATTATATATTATATATATTACATAAACCCATCACTAAACTGGATGTGAGGAAATTAAAGCAAATGTGGCTATAGACTTGACAAAAGTACACAATACACATTGCAAGCAATGCTTTAAAGAAAGACAGAAATGAATAAACATATGCAAAATGAATGTTTAACCTCAAATATCAAGTATTGGTAGTATTAATTGAATTCATCCCTTATCACATTCTAGTTACCTTTAGCAAGAACACATGGATCAATGTGCTCAGGAAACAATACAAAGTTAGTCAACCTTATACCTTTAAACTTTTGAGGTTTTTTTTTATCCTTAATTAACTTTCCCGGGGTGCTTAAAATATCTAAAATGCTAATTTGATCTTCAAGATCACATTGACATTTGTAAATTGGGTGGAGTAAATTGCTGCCAGTCTAAATAAATGCCTTCCTGATGAATGTATATGGATAATATCCAGTAATATTTTATAAAAGACACAATGAAAGGCTTTCTAACTACATGTAATCACTTCATGTTCCATCAAACTATCCTAAAAGAAGAAATCTTTCCTAAACTGAAGGGTAATCCATATTTCCAATGAATCTACCTCCTCTACTAGTGTTTGATCTCAGTTTATGACTCTGCTTTCTTATCATTGCTTGTAATGTAATTCTACTCACTTTCTTATCCTGCTTCCTTCTAAAGCCCTAACCTCTTTCATTGAATTCACCTTTTACAGGTTCTCTGGCACTAATCCATTGTTGAAAATAGTAACATAGCTCGGGTTAAAATATCCACGTTTAGTCTAAAACGAAAGGAAAATGGTCATATGGTGTTGCTTCGTCTACTGTAATGAATAAAGGAAACATAGAATCATAGCATTTGGCAGCAGATCAGAACCATTTGGTCCATTGAGTCTCTCCAATGTGTGCAGAAGTATACAAAATACCATTTTGTAACTAAATACAGCATTAGGAACACCATTTCAAGTACTGCTGAATGTTTCCCATAATTTTGTCTCATCCATAATATTTGCCATGAACACTTAATTACCACGTGACACAAAAGGGGGTACGGATTGGTCATCACCATAGACACCACAAGGCATCTTAAAAGTTTGTGTGTTTTAGCATGATCAAGCCATCAAAAGAATATATAAAATGACAGATCTGCTAAGGTTGTCTAGAAAGTGTAATTTCTTATATTTTGAGGAATAGCACCTTTAAAAGCTGCAAAATACCTTCTTTACTCCAGAATAGTTAATAAGCATTATTGGGGTGCTTTTAACCCTGGACTGTGCACGTCTGTGTTCGAGGATACAGAGATGTATGAAATTTTGCATATATAGTTTGTTAACCAAATTAAAGTACATGCATAATATTCAGCTAAAAGAAGAATGGAATAGATTATGCTTATGTTTCTTCCTGCATTGGAGACCCTCAAAGCTACACGCTGCTTCGCAATGCGAGACAGGCTGCAGGGCTAGACGCCAAGCACCATAAACCAATCTGTGGCAGAGTCATCGCTGGAAAGGTCCCACTTTTATATCTTTCAGTGATACATGAAATTCTATCTAGATATCTGTCTAGGTGATCATGCTCATTAACTATGGTTTAGAAATGTTAGTTAAAAACAGGTTTCTCGTGCTGTACGTGCTATCCTGTCAGTCAGTGTTCTGAAGCTCCCAACATCCCAGGTTCAAGGATACGTTCAGCTGTGTTTAGCCACACTAGAACCTTCTACATGACATCATTTTGATTTAAAGTTCCTGTTATGCTGTTTTCAGTTATTCTCTGCATAAAAGTATGTTAACCCCTTCCTTAACAATTAACCCTTGCGAAAACATGTCTTCATCACACTAGTAACCCTTTCGTGTCACAATACTCTTCCAGGCACTACAGAGGTCTAAGGAATTACATCACAACTTAACTTTCAAGAGCATTATCTATTAAAAAAAATGTCTTACATTGCAATTGCAACAGGTTTTGTTCTGGTGTAATTATAGTAACTGTTAGCTTTTATTAAATTAGCGTGCAGTCTGATTTTCCCCAGGGTCATGCCAGGTCAATGCACAGTATGCTTTCAAGGATGGGTCTGCAGGATCAGCAGTTGATGCATATCACGGTCTTTCCATGACCATTGTGCTTGACCGCGGCACAACTGGATCACCAGTGATATCACACGCGACTTGATTTTTAACACAGCCGATTCAGGCTGAAGGGGCTTGCTTTATTTTTCATTAAAACATTACATATTATCTATCCAGGACAATTTGTTTTTCAACCGTTCGGTTTCTGACAAAATTCAGAAACAACATTTGAGGGGAGGACCCTCACACCTCCTGGACTCACCTTTCACGTGAAACAGCACCAACTCATGGTTCAGGAAGACATCCAGACTGGATTTTGTCCTGCAGGATGATCATTATCAGCTGCAGCACTGCACCAATGAATACATACATCAAGCAGCATGCTATGGGCTGAATTTTTCCAAAATTGGACCATTACGATTAATTGTTCAAGGAAGGTATTATGGCAACAGCAGCAGCAGTAGAGCACTCGGAGTAGGTTAGACACTGGCACATATCCAGCCCCACAGTACAGGGCACTAAACTTCTCACAAAATTAGAAAACATTTTAGGGCAGTGCAGGGCACAGGGCAGGAACTGCAAGACAGACTCACAGCCTCATACTAGAAAAAACAAGAATTGATCACCAAGGGTAAGTAAGGATATTTGGGCATTGAGGCAGAACAGAGAACAGGTCATGCAATGGCAGGCAGACACATTCAGCCACAAGACTGAACCCTCTCCCCTATATTAGATTCATCTACCCCATACTAGAAAAAAGAAGAATTAATTCACCATAGTAAGGTAGGGCATAGAGGCACAGGGCAGGGGACAGGGTAGGCACTGGCAGATAGAGACATCCAGCCAGGAGATTCTTCTCCACATATTAGAAAAAAAGAAAAATCCTCAGAGTCAGAAAGGGCATTAAGGCATTGGTAGATAGACACATCCAGCTACATGACTGAGCCACCCCCTTCAAATAGTAGAAAAAAAAGAAGAACTGATCCCGCTGAATAAGTGCATTGAGTTGCAGGGACGTGGCAAGGTATAGGTAAGGCACTGGCAGACAGACATGTCCAGCAATGTTATTGAATCTCACCCACTATAATAGGTGAGGTAACAGTGGTACTTATGTTTTATGTACTTATAGTCAAATGCCTATTTTGTTTTGTGTTGACCAAAAATAGAGGTTTTGCCTCAGTTAATCTTTAAAGTGAAAAAAACTGCCTTAAAATAACTTAAAATGTTTGCTGTAGTCCCTAATGAACTAATATAAAGTAAACTACAGCTTCTCCATTCCACCCCATCCCAGTACATTTTCTGCACTACAATATTGAATTGACTTGCAGTATGTTAGATGCACAATTATTGAGCTTCAATCTCAGCCCCTGCTAACTAACTGCTACTGTCATTGACTGTCTCACACTCCAACTCTCATCAGTCTGCAACTGCTATCGACAAGTTAAAATAGCGTCAGCACACTTATATATATGTCATACTTGTCCCTTCCCCTTGTAAATGCTGTTTAGCCTTAGCGAAAAAAGTAAGGAGAAAAAAGGTTGTTGACCTATCAATCACAGCCATAACCATCAAAGAACTCCAAAACGCATTGGAATGGAGCCAAAATGGCTTGTAATGTCGGAGGCTAAATTTGGCAAACAAATGGACTGTTACCAAAACTTCTGCATTTTTGTCACTAGTTTTCTGTTTCGTTGCGTACCCTCCTCCTTATCGGAGATTTGTATGAACGTGCACAACATGCAAATTTTATTAAAAATAACATTTGTACGACTCTGAACGCACAATTCTAGTAACGTTTTAACATTGACTACGAACTCTGTATCTGATTGTAAATTCCTTATAAAATATAATTCTTGCAGTGTTTGACTATGATACTTTTTTAGCATTTACACTTAACTATAACTTGTTGTAATTTTTGAATTACCGCCCTTGTTGCTCTGGCCTTTAACTGGTATTAATGTTCTTTTTTGCCCTAGTTAAAAAATTGAAGAAAAGATCGTTACTAATCAGGTAAAATTGTTGCTTTTGGTAATATATACTTATTTATAATCTACTTTATTTATTATTATTATAATTATACATATTATATTTATATAATAACGTAATAATATATATTATAATTATATTATAATAGGAATATTATAAATTACTTGTTTACTTATTTATTTACTTGAGATATATATAATATATATATATAATTAAATAATTAACATTTATAGACATAAAGTTGTCCTTCAACGTGTCCAAAACAAATTTAGCTGGTTCTGCATTTCCAATCGCTTTCCAGATAATTAAAATCTCCAATGATTACAACTTTGCCTAGTGGTACACCCTTACCATTTGCGTTAGCACCTTTATATGATTTATTATAGCTGGTGCCTGTGAATTGCGAGATCTCCTGCTGGAATTTGTGGATGCTGTAGCTGGTGTTTAGGGAAATATCTTTGATTTTAACACTTTAATAGACACAATGTTTAGAACCACATCACAGACAGACTAAAGGAAAACAACATATCTTGTGCATTAGCCTCTAAATAGCGAGATACTGTGGGAATTGAAATGTTTTTTACATAACTCCCAGGAGTCCTATTTCTCTAGGAAGAGAGAGACGCCATCAGCAATTTAACACATATAGGTAGGCAGATAGTGTAAAATTGATTTTTTTGTGGTGATATCATTGCATAGCCAGTTGATAGATTTCTTGTGACCCAATATCCCTTCTGTCATGGGCTTTAATAAAAGCCAAAAACATATATTCTTTATGCCATCAGGGAACATATATGTTACTACGATCATTTACTTATTCTGTTCCAGAAGCATAGCCTGTGTTCAGTATTTCTTTAGATTCATTCCAGCTTCTAGGTTATAAATTCTAAATCAATTACATTATAAATAGCATTATATATATATATATAATGTATATATGTGTCAGCTATACCAGGCAACATTATTAAAAAATCCAACCCAAACATGGTAATATATGGCGCCATATAGGTACAAAGTTAAAACTTAATCAATTCAAGGATCACAGACAAAAGATCCAGTAACAGAACCACCCTACTCTTCAAACTTTTCCATACCCCAAATCTACTTAAAATAGACACTTATATTAATAAGGAAGCCCAAACACTATTTCCATCCTTAGGCATGGATAAAACAGTTAATAAACCCAAGACACCAAGTATGTGTATTATTATTAATTATGATTTGTATCATTATTATTACTTAAGCGCAAACATACTCCAGACAACTTAATGACTTAATAGGTTTGTCAAACAAATCAACATACAATGAAATATTATTATCCATACGGTGGTTTAAATGTTGTAAATTGTGCCATGTAGAAAATTAATTAGGGAAAAAAGAGGTCCAACAAAAAGTTTATTTTTTTCTTATTTGTTACCTCCAATGGACTGTTTTTTCTAATGTTTTTGCTAGAAACATGTATCCTGTAAATCTTTTCGCATTAAGCATTTGCAGAAAACTGTATTTATTCTCTACACATCAATGCTTCCTCTGCACCTGTGTCCTCTAAAGTCATGCCTCTTGACTGTACCGTGTTCAATTAAATAATTATTGTTAGTACTAAATCTGTCTATATTTTAAAAATAATAATAAAACAATAACTTACTTCAGACTGGAAAAAAAATTTTTAAAGCACAATAATTCCATTAAAATAACAGTAGAACAGCCTGTCTGCCAAGGTTACCATCTGAGCGGTGAATGTCGGTCTTTTTCACGTTCTGTTAACTGTAGAAGGTCTTACTCTTATACACCTAAATATTAAGCAAATAAAGTCTAAGATTTTTCTGATGCTAATAGCATGCCAAATAGCCATAGGTTGTTGTTATAACACCTTTATATTTAAAAAGATATAACACCTTTCCCACAGAGCTAGCACCTTCCAAAAAGAAGTCCTTAACATCATGAAACTTGTGGTTTACATGGTATTTTCTCTTCAAAGTATCTAAAATGCTGCAAATATCCATACAAAGCAAAATTATTCGACTTTTTATTCAAGCAACCAATCAGTGGCAAGAATAATCTGACCACGGGGGAAAGGGGGAACTGAAGCTTCTACCTAAGCAAGTCTTTTACTTATTTATTTGTACATTTTAAAAGAACGTGTATTGAAGTATTCATGGAGTACTTTAGTATGCATTCTTTCTTGGTGAGGCTGTCAGGGCCAGTTGCCTGTCCTTTTAAACCATTGTCAGAACCTCACTGAAAATAGGAACAAGCAATCGTCATGTATAGCCATTTCCCAAATATCATAGGGGTGCAGATGTAATGTCTTATTATCGTGGTTCTCTCTTCACATAACCCATTATTCTTTCTCCAGCACATCTCTAATAAACATTTAAAAACATTTTAAAAGGAGAACTATTCACAACAAAATCGATCAGAAGTGCTGCTGCTTGCTGCATCTAAAAACAAGCACGGCTGAACTGAGGTTCAATCGGTTATATACACAAGACATATTAAATAAGGAGTGTGCACCACAAAACTCGGAGCTAAGTCCATGTCAGTGTCTTTCTTAATGAGATCATCATACATCTGAACACTGTGTCCATGTAAAGGTTGTGCTTCAGAGCCAAAAATGAAAATTGTATTTCCTTCTTGGGTTACGTTGTCTCAGCCTTCAGTGAATTGACCCAAAGAAAGCTTCAGCAGTTAGTGAAAGCCGTGCAAATACTATAGAAAGTGTATCGATGAGTTGAACAAAGCCCATCACCACTTTAACACGCAAAGGTTTCAATCCCTGGAAGTTGTCTGACAATGTATTCCTGTTTTATGCAGAACTTTTTCCACAAAAGATAGAGTTCATTGTAATTTAGAATAATTACCACATTCTCCAAATATGTTTGTCCCTCTTAACACCTATTAAAATGGCTATTTCTACATGGTGCATAGAGAAAGGTAGCATGGATAGCTTTCACTAAGGCTGCATTAGTTAAAAACTCAGCCTTCTGTAGAATTTCATTTTTTTTCTCTTCCTCATAGACTTACACTTGTCTCACTTTATACACTTTTGATTTAAGAGCACGGTGATTCTTGACGAGGATTTACACCATTATAGATTTTTCCATTTGAATTTGATATTGAACTAAATATTTACATGCAATGCTTCACCTTGACACATAAAGTATTATTTATCAGGGCTTTGGGACTATCTCAGGTTTTAAACTTATGATTTTTGTCAGCAGGCCTTGTATCAATTTATGTATGAAACTTTGGACGGAGATTAAAGGGATTTTCATGTAAAAATGAGATGCGCGGTGTCTTTCTTTATCAGAGCTACATGAATTGTATCCTTAAATCTAACCTATGCTGTTGGTTTAGGCGAACATAAGGAAAAATAAAAATGTGTCACCTTTTTATCTCTTGATAAATGATTCCATGTTGCTCCTATTGTACTAAATCCTTTTAAAGGTAAAATACTGACAATTATTCCTACATACTAAAATGTATTTTGTTATTTGCTTTCTGGTGTTCATTTTATTTTAGGTATTGCAGCAAGCAGATCACGCTCATGCTTAAGATGTGCAAAGCTAAAAGAACGTTACTCTAGGCACACCAACATTCACATGCATATTTACCTTGGGGGTAACTGTAGGCCTGACCCAGGGCAGCACCCCTGAGCCATCCTCACTGTAAAGAATCAGAATATGACATCATATCCCAGTGCTTAACACTGAGTATGGCTGGGGGGGAGTTGGCCTGGGTTAGACCTACGGTAGCCCCATGTCTTAAAAACGTGCAGTCCAACGCTGTACAGTCTTCCATAGTATAAATAATTAATTTTTTAAGCATTTTTTTTAATATGTCTGATTTTATACTTTTTGGGGGGCAACGGTAATGTTCTATGTAAACATAGTGTCCTGTTAACATAGCTTGCTGATATATTCTGGGATTAACCAGGTTATATTTTGTTTTCAATTTTTGTATCTTTTTTATCATTAGTGTTTATGTGTAATTGTAATTGTGGTGTGTATTTTTCTGCGTTTTTGTTTTATCTTCATTGAGAGATAGTTTTCTACTTCTGTATTGTTTTATAAAGTCCCTTCACCGAATCCTCTCCAAATAGGGGGGAAAAAAAAGCTTCATGTAACAGGATTTAATGGGACTTTTCTTACATTAATGCATCTAAGCCAATATCTGGAGCTAGAATTGTCTTTTTATTTCTACATGAGGTCCACCGGTAATATAGTATCTGTGTTGATTGTGTGGTCAGAAGCTGTTTGCACATTACTATATTTTCAAGGCTAACCCAGTGATATAATTGAGCTAATTCCCAGTCCTGTTTTCTGTGCATGGCATGAACGGAGCTAAGGTGATATGCAAGGCATCCAGCCAACTTCAATAAACCCTCCAAAGTACCCCAACAGCACACGGGTATATAAACCCTTTCATTATCACAGCTGTTAAACAGGGATTGCATGAGCATTGAGTCACCCTTTGGCAATAACCAGCAGGCAGTAGGTTAAGCTAATAATCCTTGCTGCTTTCACTTGGCCTTTTATTATGTTAATCTTGCCTGGCTTCAAGTTTATGACTTTTAGCCAATCACACTTTCAACCGTTATTAGGTCTTGTATAACAATTTGATTTCTGTGTCTTTTTATTAATTACATTACCATACACTCCTATAACCTTTAAACTGGATTTAGCAAATAGTGTCCGTTACTATGAGTATCAATATAAATTATATATATATATATATATATATATTATTATTATACTTTATTTATAATGCGCCGACAGATTCAGCAGCGCTGTACAAGATGAAAATGTTACAGATAACAAGTACAATACAGCAATACAACTGGAATGAAGGTATATATATAACACTACTGTTTAAAAGTTTGGGGTCACTTAGAAATATCCTTGTTTATGAAAGGAAAGCACATTTTGTCCATCAAGTGACACGTTGGGTTCGCCAGTGCAAGTTATTTAATAAAGTATTAGAAAATGCTTTTTCCAATTATGTTACATAGCTAGAAATGTCCTCTTTTTCCATGAAAACAGAAAAGTGACTGTAAACTTTCGAATGGAACTATATATATATAAACACACACATATATATTTAAATATATATATGTACTTATATTTAATAATTATTACGCAACGTATTATCACCTTAGCAACAAGTGGAATGATCCAGCCGATTTTCAAAATTTGCACCACCATGCGCATGCAAATTTAGTAATTAACATAAATTACATATTTTATCACATAGCAAAAACTTAATTGAGAAAACATGTTTAATCATTGGATTTAGAGAACAAGTTCTTGACACTCTGACTCAAGGTTGCAAACATTATTACATTCAGCCATAATGTCTCTTTTTATGTAAAATAAAACAGTCTTGGTTCTTGGCAGCCCCAATGAATTGGTGGGGCAGCGAAGCAATAACGATTCCTGACAAGTGGGCCTTTATTGGCGAGATGGTGCCTGCAATATGCCTGTTCATTAAATGTGACGCTGGGTGCCATGTTCTGCACAATGCTCATCCATCATTCATCATTTATCATTTGGTCTAACATACTTTCTCATGTTTCTTGTCATTTCGTGCATTTCATTGCTGCAATTAAAATATTTTATATTCGCCAAATCTCACTCTCTTCTTCTACTCCCTCTTTTTGTTTAGTATGTTAGCCCAAAACACTGAGGTGGCACCATATGTACATATAAATGCACTTAGATTAAAGCTTTTTCACTCCAGTAATCGTTAACTCAAAACAAATATTCTTTTCTTTTTCTTTTCTTGACAAACACTGCCTGCAGCTGATTCCTTTACAGGGGCATACCTAGAGTATTTGGCAACTGGGGCAGACCCTGTATGTGAAGTCCCCCCCAAACAAAAAAAATAATTTTGGCAAGAATATTTATTTCACAAATTTTTAAACTGTATGTCAACTGGAAAAAAAACTAGGCATCTGAAAGCATAAATGATTAACTTATAAATAAGTAAAATAAGTTTAAATAAGTAAAATATACTGAACAGATATTGTACAGCAAAACTCCTATCTATATACTGAGCCAGACATTGACAGTGGTACAGTGTAACTTCCATCACTATATACTGAGCCAGACATTGACGGCAGTGCAGCTTAACCCCCATTACTATACACAAAGGTAGACTCTGACGTGGAATGCCTCTGCCCCTAAAGCAGCCTGCTTGTGCCACCACCGCTCCTTTATTAGCCTGTCTATGCCACTATCTTACCATATTATCTGTTTCTACATTACATGGTAAATGTTCCACCATGTGAAGGTTTGTTTTATTCTACACTTAAGCTGTCTATGTACTTAAATGTCTCTAGAGACTCTTTCGAGAGCAGTTTGTGCAAATAATACATTAATAACATGCAATATAATTCTGTATTATATCTAGATGTAATTCTGTATTAATTTAAACAGCATTCTAGGGGACAGCATGTAGTGCTGTATGCCTGAATGTTGAAAGACTAATGACTACAAAATAAAGATATCTGAATAGATTATTTATGAAGGGTGACCACACAAACTGTATCCAAATATATTTTTGAGACTTACATAGGTAAAGTGTTGGCAGAACTATTGTAGGTAGGTATAAAACAAAGCCACACAGTTTTCTGTTCTTATGATCTTAATGTTGATTGTGACTCGAAAGAAAACAGATTCTTAGGATAGTATGGGTTTGATTCTATGCCCTATCTAATCCTTAATTAGTGTTATGAAAATGCATGGTTTGCTATTCAAAACCACTGATCTTTAGATTGTGGGCGCTAGCATAGCACTACAATGAAATCAATAGAACAAATAAGTAATTCAATGCCTTTATGAAGGAGCGTAGGCTGTCTACCTTGGATTGAGAGATGTGGAAACCTTGCAGAGGAGTCGCTGTCCTGTAAATACCCACAGAGGTGGTAGTATGTCGGGAGAAGCAGGGGTGGTCTCTGTAGGGAGGTGTAAGGTCCAAGGAACCTGGAAGCTGTGCTAGACAGATGGCAATGGTTCAGAAACATGCTGTGGTCAACTGCAGGGGATTAGTAAGTGATGTTGGGTCAGAAAACAATGTTGCTGAGGTCAGCAACGGATAAACTAGTTCGAGATGGAGGGTCAGAAGACAAAGAGATGATAGCAACAGGTACATCAGTCTATGATGCAGAATCAGAAGACAAGCCAAGGTCAGCAATGGGTAAATCAGTTGGGCAAAGACAACTGAGCACCAAACTGTCAGGGTCTTAAATTGTGTCCCAGAAACCTCAGGGATTGCTCCCACCAAAACTGGACTTGGACCCTTCAAGAGCGAGGCATTGCCGGCATATGTGCATGCATGTGTAGTGCCAGTTTAAATAGCAGAGGAGGGCTCATAATCATCGTCTTACAGTTGGTACTCATCGCGGCACCTCATAAGGATGTTGAGGTACCCTCTCAGGGACCAGAGGATAACCTGGACAGTCGTGGGAGTTTTGCAGCCACCACAGGCAGGCAGGTGCCCATGACAGAGATAAGTGCTGATCTTAACAGAGTTGCACAGAGTATTTGCAAGACTTAAATTGATACATTTTTGCCTATAGATTCCAGACCATCAAAATCTTTGGAATTCGCAAGACATGTCTAAAGATCTATATTCTATAGGTTAGATATACATACACACACTGCATCTAAACAAACACAAAAGTATATGATTTCCAGTATAGCCCTGTTATCGCCACCCTGTTTTATCGCCACCCTGTTTTAAATCATTCCTACACATTGCTAGAGGGTTTGTCACAATGGAGATGACATAAGCACATCCATGTGCATTACCCTAACTGTTACACTTATCATACCAAGAACATTAAGTGTAAATAATAGCATGATTCGTGAGAATGCAGTACCAGTGCATATTGCAAAGTAACATTAATAACCCCAAAACAGTTCTCATGTCTAGACAAATGATGGAGGCCACAGAAGTCAATTAGCATTAAAACATAGGTAGGTGCGGTCCTTGCTGTTGTAAATATGGTTGTTGCAGCACTCCTTCCTTATGATCTTGATGGACCAGAAACATTTTTTAATCAGAACTGTTGTGGCTAGTCCATTGTCCATGTGTGCCATAGGCTACCTTGCTTCAAAGTTGGTTCCATACATTCATTAGTGTGTCCAGGTGTTTTGCGTTATGTATCCATATGGCCTTAAATTGCTAAGGCCAATTTTCAGACCATTTTGTTCCTGATGGGTTTATTCCTGCAATGTGAATGTCTAGCCTAGCCATTAACTATGAGAAGAAGATTTTGTGGAAGAGAAGATAAGTCAAATCCTCCAAGAGCACCCGTCATTTTGATGACACTGAGACACCTTCCTCCTTCCAGGTATTAAATGTGCACTTCATGTACCTTGCAATGTATATCATTGAATAGTTTAGAGGAAGCAGTTTAATTTATTGCAATGTTTAAGGTCTAGAATATATGGGCTGATTCAAGTGCACCATATGACATGTAAGCTTTTTCAGAATAAAAGGACACAAAAATGTATACTCACCAGGTCACAATCCAAAAAAATGTTTGCTAACTGGTCAAAGCCAAGTATACATTTACTGAGTGTATCTCGTAACAGCAGAACATCGGCTGAATCCAAGTCTAAACCATAGCAAGTCTAATAAGATCACAGAAAACCTTTATGCATCCAGTGAGATCAAGGGAACAAATTAACTCCAATTCACTTAAATAAGCTGTAAAAATATGTAGAGATCATTGTTAATTTAACCAAAGTGTGTAATCAGTAATTAAGCAAAGATTTAAATTGAAGTATAATTATAGTGATTAGTGAGGTGTATATAGTGAGGTAGCATTGATTCAATTTACAGTATTTTAATGATTACATGTGTACCAAAGGGTTAGATTTAAACCATTTTACAGAGTATCAACATTGTTATCTGTAGATATGACGAACTGATAAAGTCTTGTTTTATTTTTGTGTTTACTATCACTATATTACGTATCACTGTTCGAAATAACTACATCAAAGTTAGCTGCTTACTAAAATGTATACATTTGTAGCAAGCAGCTTAAATAAATAAGCCTCATGTGGACATGTTAATTGAGTAGTGATACATTGCTGGCAGAAAGCCCAAAATAGTATTAGGCAACTATATCAAGATACAGAACAACTGATACAGAGTAAAACATGGTTAGCAATGCTAGTATATATTTAGTGAGCTTAATATGGAATTGAAAGGGCTAAATTATCTACTGTCTTTAGGTTCGTCTAGGCATGTGCTAGGTGATTGCTGTAGATTTGGCTCTAGACTTTTTTTTCCGTATAGTCTAGAAAATATGTGTAACAAGTATCCATTTAAGATGTGCTAATACTCCGTGCATCCCATTGAATTACTTAAATGGCTTCCCTGTTGTTTTCTACGTAGCTTTTTTAGGTATGTAATGGAATCGCAAACCCTATATTTTCACCATTAACACTGATTATTATTTAGATGGCTCATTAAGATGAGCCCCATGATAACCCTTTTGGGGTTAGTGAGTTGAACTGCAAAGTATGCATTTTCAACCATTGTAATCACTAATTAAGGTTTGGATGGTTCATTGAACCGAGCCCCATATATCTGCATATGTTGAATTAAGTGGGGATGGGTTTCTCATGACTGGACATATGCTTGGACAGGAGAGGATAAATGGGATTCTGCTTATATACCATTCATTTTGATCATGCTGTGCATTTTTACTGTTTCTGTTATTATTGCAATGTCTATTATATGTATGTATGTATTTATTTATTTATTTTTGATTGGGGGCAAAAGCAGTCTTTTGGAAAAACATTTTAACCCATCCTCATAACTTGGCTAGGACAACATATGGCCCTTTACTGATACTGAACTACAATGGCAATGTTGTTCATGGCTGGCTTAGCATTATGGGATTTCTCATTGTAGGAGTCTAGGAGAGTCACAATATCCCCATCTTGGCTTTATTGATAATATCTAAGTCATCTGAGTACTTGTTACACTTCCCAAGCTATTTGCATAGTTACACAATTAACTAAACAATTGTTTTCACAAGGACTTGGTAGAGTAAGAATGTTTTGTGTTAAGATCTGTCTACCTCAAATGTTTCTGTTTTGTATGCTTTCAAAATTGAATTAGCTTCCAAACAGCTTGTGGATTTGAGGCTCAGATATTGGTTACAACTATTCCCACAAGAGACACAGAAATAAGTTAATGAAAATGTTCATCAATATTTGTTCTGGTTTATTCTGTACTTTAAAATAATGTAGAGTTTAATACAAAATTAAAACAACAAATGTGTATTTTTTTTTCTGCAGTGAATTAGTTTAACTGTTCAGTATGGTACCTACTGGTTTCTTGCAGGCTTCGTAGGACAGAGTAGGAGGAGTCTTTGCAGACAGCTGGCTTGAGGTGGGGGTTAGCTGGGTGAGACGAGGAAAGTTGGGAATTATGGATAAAAAGAGGAAGATGAGACTTGATCTGTCTGCTGACAAGGGTGCCTTGATGTCTATGACTGAGACCCTGCTTGAGCAGCTCCACCATGGGGGGATCAGGCTTCCAGAAGCTACTGGGTTTAGCTTGTGCTCCAATAGCACAGCATTTGGGGTGCTGAGTGATGCAGGTCTTTTTCCCAGACCTCACTCACTTGGGTGCCTGCCCAATCCCACTGATTATCACCCAATTCACCTATTTCATCTCAACGCAGGCAGGGCAAGGAACCTAGTTGGTAAGCCATTCAAGGCAGGCGCAGATACTCTACAATGCAGTGTTCAGTTTTGAGTATTAAAATTGATACAGTGTTCATAATATGTCGACTGCCTCAAGATCAGTATGTTTATTGAGAAGGAGACTGTGTGGTGGGGGCTGAAAGTTTTCATACTTGCCTTCTGTGGCAGAGGGGTGGAGAAGCGCTTGCAGCTACCCAGGAGAAGTATTCTTTGTGTTGGTTATTTTTTTTAGGACTGGTCCATTGGTGGGTATGCGGCTTATTGGGGAGGTCTAACTTGGATCACAGGCTCAGAGTGGGATCGCATTGCAATGTTAGGTGAACCTGTGGTAAAAGTGCAGTCACTTGCATAGTAAAAAAAGAGTTCTAGATAAGCTGAGGGTGATGTGTGAGAGGTGTGATACAGTAAGGATCTATAAGTGTGTCTTAGAGTTAGTGTGTGTTAATGTAAGATGTGTGTGCTAGTGTATCAGGGCTGGATTGGGAAAGAAAAGCAGCCCTGGAAATATTTCGAGACCAGCCTCATATATTTTATTGTGTAGGTGTGTAATTAGAAACAACAAAGCAAAAATTGCCCAGGAGCACCTATAAATTCACAGGCAACATATGCCACCTTTGCCGCCCAACAGCTTGCCTGCGCCACCTTTGCCCCAAAATAACTTGGTTACCTTTTAGGGAGACAAATGGTTGGTGAAACCTAGTATCTTTACCTGACCCCCCCCCCAGGCCAGAAAGGACAAGCTCTTCCCTGAATCAGCAACAGAAGAAGATACAATGGTCCCACTTAGCTGGTATAGGTTGCATCCGGTGGCTTGGGTAAAAGTGTTTCAGATTACAGTCAGTGATATATCTACTCAGACTTTGTTTCTATGCGTGTTGGGAGTTATGGTGTAGTGGTGTACAGGCTAATGGGTATTTGTTTTATTAGGTGACATTAAAACTAGGAAGAAGAACTTGCAGTACTGGCATCTTATATGATTTATGTAATTCAAAATCATTTAAGTTGGCACCTGTGTGTTATTAAGAAAGCTGCTGCTCCACCTACTATGCAGCATTAAAAGCTAGTATTGTTGATCGCTCAAATCTTTGTGAGATATAACCAGAGAAAAAAATAGGTAAAATTATCATTTATATATCTTATCCGGGAACACTTAATTGTCATATGACACAAAAGCAGGCACTGTGGCAAACAATAAAGTTCAGATTCATAATAATTTAACTAAGTACCAGAGGGTAATGCAGTCCATTGCAGGGGAATTGTGTTATAAATGCTCTTGCATTGAAATGGTTAAGCCATGCAGTAAAAACACTTATTACTGCTGTAACATTAAAAGATTCTGAAGCTTAAAAAATAGCTAACACCTCTCGGTTTGATTTCTGAGGATTTGTCAGCTCAAGAACATCTTTGAAGCAAGTAGAAAAGAACTCGCTACTAGCAGTCCAGATTAAATCTTATATTAAAGAATGACTGAAGTACCAACATGGCAGGAGATAATGTTAAACAGTATTACCAAGAATTCACATTTACATTTCAAGAAGATCTATTTTTTAATGGAAGCAAATAGAAGATATTACATAATACACTTACAGCTACTCTGCATCACAAGTCATTGGAAAAATAATGACTCCTGACAATATGGCATAATCCCAGATTTCCTGGGCTCAACATAATGACACACCTAAAAAATAGACTTCACATGAAAAAGCTGGTTGTATGGTAAAATCAGAAGCACTGGTAAGGAATCAGAGCACTCATCCTGTAGAAGCAGAACAATTTAGCAGAGATCAATGTATACCAAAATAATAGAAGCAAAATGTAGTTTATTAACTTCAGACCAGTTCCCCTTCAGGTTGAACCCTTGGATTCGAGCTGCCGTCGGACTTCCTGATGATCCACCTCAGGGCCAGATTGGGCCAGAGCCTTGTGATCAATTTTGGACCCGTCTGGGGAGCCAGGAACGAGTTTTCAAGAGATAAAGACGCTGATGAGGTAAGGAAGTAAGTGAGGGAGGGAAGGACAGAGTGAACGAGTGACAGGGTAAGGGAGGGAGTATGTGTGTATGCCTGTATGTATGTTAAAGTGAGAGTGGATATAAGAGCATTTAAGTGTGTGCATGAATGTGTGTATGTAAGCGTGTCTTAGAATGAAAGTGTATGCGTGTTTGTGTGTGAGCATAAATATGTAAGCTTTTGTGTGTAAACATGAATGTGCATATATAAGTGTGTGAGAGCATGGATGTATATGTGTGTTTGTGTGTGAGCATGGATGTGTATATGTAAGTTTGTGTTAGAATAATTAAGTATGCATTTGTGTGAGGATGGATGTGTATGTGTGCGTATGAATGTGTAAGTGTGTATATGTGTGTGAGCATGAATGTGTATGTGTAAGTGTTAAAAAGTATCAGCCAGTTGCTAACTGCTCAAAACTACATACACATATTGTTAGCATATATATTAATTACAGCATGGATTATAATAATTAATTATAGTTAGGCATTGCACTGTGTGAATACTAGACTTGGGTGGCGGCCAACTCTTCACGTTCGTCTTCATGTTCGTCTTCGTGGGGAAGAAAAGCTTCGTATTCCATGAATCTTTGCCCGTTCCTGTGTTCGGTCCGGGTGAATATTTGTGTTCATTTTTTTATTTATTTATTTTATTTTTTTTTATAGAAGGGATTAATACAGGGTTAACCACATTGGTTGATGCCAGAGGTCCAAAGAGGGGAGGTCTGGTAACTTGGAAGTCTGGTAGATGAACAAGGGAGCAAGAGCGGGAGCAAGAACCGGAACCAGGACAAAAGGAGGAACAAGAAAGCTGGGATGTCTTCTTCATAAAGGCTCAGAATAACCTAGCAATGAAGGCATGGTGTTGTGGGTTTTTATGCTTCCTGATGTCCCAGTCATGCCTCAGTAGCCAGGGAAGCGAAGGGTGGAGCAGCACCAAATGGAATATCATTGGAGAAAGAGACACCAGACAAAGGGAGCATGTCTTCCTCAGGTGTCTCTACTTTCTTTAATAGTGTACTTGTGTCCGCCATATTAAATATTGGAAAGCAAGTTTTCGTCTGTGGAATGCATGCGCCCGCCATTTTGTGTGGTGGAACCCATGGTGGAATGCTGCATGGGTGGCGGATCGCATGTCTGTTGCTTCAGAGGACCCAGGGCCATTGGAGACCATTCAGCTTGGATGAGAGGGCTCCCATGTGGGACCTGGATGTGTCAGGTAAGATCTGACCTCGAGTTTTGTGGGCACAAGGTCTGTGACAATATGAGAATTAGTGATTTTCGTTTTAGCAGGTCAGGCAGAGCTGGCGGCAGGTGTGTACAAAAAGTAGTCAGATGACCCCTGGTATACCAGTCCCAAGTAGACTGAAGCATTCTTGTTCGGAGTCAGAACTACCATGGAATATAAACAGGGTCAAGAACACAATGCTCTAGCCCTGAGCTAAGAGCATACCCAAGTATTTGTAGGCCCTTGGCTATCATCACGAGCAACGGGTGTGTCAGCATCAGGCTGGTATCTATTGTCCACGGGGAGGTAGCAATCCAAAAGCCACCTGGTGGCGTAATAGTTAGGTGAACTACCTACCGTAGGCAGGGTCACTGGTTCAAACTCCATAGCTCCTGACAGAGCCAAAATGAAGAGTTAAGCGATGCATCTTCTAGTCATTTCTTTGTTAGATTTAGCATAGTATTTCATGCTGAAAAAATACCATCAAGTTTTACCATACCTAAATAGGGCAAAAAAAAACTCAATCAAGCTTTTTTTTAATTTTTGAAAATTCCCCTTTTCCAGGTGGCAGATTACACGTTGAGATTGAGACATTGATCAGAAGGCTGATAGGGTTGCTGACAGGTTGCATGCAAGCCATCATAGATACCCTAGAGAACAAACACCAAAAAGATAGTTACATGCGCACTATCCCATAGCCCTATGCTTAGTAGGCAAATGAGCTAGATCCTAGAAAACATGCCGGCCATCCTCTGTGAACCAACAGTTAAGGGCAAGTTGGCCCCATGGAGGAACATGCCTGTTCATATGATGTGTGAGAGGCAACACAAAAGTGTCATACCGAGCAGAGAGATGCAAGAGATAGAAATGGAAATAGAGCCACCCAGATATCCAATTCCCAATACCTTTCACCCCTTGATACCTTGGTGGGTACCACCCAAGCTCCCCAAAGTCACACTAGCTCCTCTGAAATGGTCAAAGCCTACCCTGAATAACTGCCACTATGTCCTATTAATGACCCTCTCCCTTACTGGGACTAGAAAGGCCTTTTCTTAGTGACCCAGAGGCTGCTTTCATGTCCACCCACCAGCATCCAAAGAAAGAGAGTTTCCTCTGTTACAAACAACTTACTAAACCCCCAGAGAACACAGCATTCCCACCTGATGGAGCAGTTGGCTTTATTGACCATATTAGGTTACCATCACTCAATACTCAAAGTGAGTGAGGTTCGCTATACTCTTCCTTATTCTGAGAGAAACGTTCCTTTGATGTTTTAAAAAAATAATAATAATATTGTGGAAATTCAGTGCTGCACCACGGGGCTGAATGCATCTGTCTGCTGCTGCTGATCTGAATCTGAATTCTTTATTCTGAGTGATCAGTTCTTTTTGAATATTGGAGAAATTCAGCCCTGTGTGAAGTGGCTGGATGTGTCTGCCTGCCTGTGCCTGCCCATGCTCAGTGCCCTACTGCTCCTTATCTGTCTTCTTTACAACCGGGGTTCAATTCTTTTAAGTTTTCGAATATTGGAGAAATTCAGTCCTGAACCAAGTGGCTGGACTAGTTTGTTTGCCAGTACCTGCCCAGGCCCAACACCCTTCTACTGCTTCTCTGTCTTCCTTACTCTAGGGCAATCGATTTTGCTTGCCGTGCACAAGTCTAACACAAACTCTCTCTAATATACGCACATACAGCTGCCCTTCATTGGTTGATACCATAGGAGCTCCCTGCTGGCGACCAATAGAGTCTCTCATATTGTCCTTTAACTCCTGATGCACAAATATGACCTGGGGAGACGATTGGTCTCCCGGCTTCAGGAATTAAAGGACTGTAAGTGCGAGTCTATTGATCGTCGGCAGGGAGCTCCTATGGCATCAAATATTGGTTGTCGCTCTTATGGACCTTTAGCTCCTGATGCCGAAACTTGGCATGGGGTGATCATTGGTCTTCTGGCTCAAGAAGTTAACGGTCTATAAGAGCAACTCTATTTGTCGCCGGTAGGGGTCTCCTCTGGCATCAGATCTGGAAATCCCCGTTCCTCCAAGACTTTTTGTCCACTCTTATGGACCTTTAACCCCGGACGCGGAAACTTGGCCTGGAGAGACCATTGGCTTCAGCTCAAGGAGTTGAAGGTCCATAAGAGCGAGTCTATTGGCCGTCGGCAGGGAGCTCCACTGGCATCAGTCAATGAAGGGCAGCTGCTCTTCATTAGTTGATGCCAGAGGAGCCCCCTGCTGGTGACCTCTTACGGACCTTTAACCCCTGACACCGAAACTTGGCCTGCGGAGACCATTGGCTCCAGATGGAGTTTCCCTTCAATTAACCTCCATGTCTAGGATTAATGTTGTCTTAGCCCATTTATAGTTTGCCTTTGGTTACACTATTTATCTTTTCTAATTCTTACACTAATCACAAATAAATAATGTGTGCTTAATGGCTGATCAAGTAGCACAAACAAAGTATTTTTTACTTAAAATACTATTTTGTTATACAACACTAATTGCTAGACTAAAGAAAGAACAGACATTTAAGGAACCTTTGAACAAAAATAAAATCACAAACAAGGGAAAGCTAAACAAACAAATGATGTCAGGATAACTGTACGGCATCACAGAAATAAACAGTTTGTGACCTTTGGCCCAAAGGATGAATGAGATAAGGTTCATTATCGATCAAAGCAAAAATAGTACGATCAAACTAATGAAGCTAACACATTGTTAGGAAACCAAATCTGCACGAAACATTCTGTTAATCGCTCCAAGCTACATAAACATCACAAGGTCATTGCACATTCAGCTCTGCAGAATATAATATTTCAAATGTACTATGTTTTTGTTTTTTTAAGCATCCTTTAGTATAAAACACTTGAAGGCAACAATCCTAAAACTAATTATACTGTATTATTCATAAATACACTGATTGCTTTAAAAGTATTTAACAATAAGAATTCTAGCAATAACTCATAAGTAATAACACGTAACACAATTCCAACATGCCCACATAGTTATCCTGCATATTTAGTAGCATAATTGAAGATTAGTGCATACTACATTACATCATTAGTGTAAATGCTTTACAAACATGCAGATACCTGACCCATTGCATGTGCTATGACCCCAATTTTATTATAACTAAGTCTGCACATACCAGAAAATAGGCTAGTACAAAAATTAGATGACTTGTATTACATCAGTAAGGGATAATAGCACTTAAAGGGACAATAAAAGGAACAAACTTTAAATTAAGGCCCATGGATCAGCTACTGTACCTTGCAAAAGTATTAATTTCTCTTGGGACATTTCCTATTTTGTTTCATTACAACCTGGAATTAATATGGATTTTTATTTGGATTTTATGTAATGAACATATACAAAATAGTCCAGATTGGTGAAGTGAAATGAAGAAAATAACTTTAAAAAAATCAAAAAAAATTTTCAAAAAAATATTGTTGAATGTATATGTATTCACCACCTTTGCTATGAAGCCCCTAAATAAGATCTGGTGCCATGAATTACCTTCATTAGTTAAATAACTAACATCACAGGAAATACCCCCATTTAAACGGGAAATGGGCGGGGACCCGGAGGATTTGGTTTGATCTAGAGAAGCGGTGCTTCACCTATAGCTCTCTGGGTCAAACTCGGAGAGTTCCCAGGTATGCAGCTGATCTGTCACATGACCTCAGTATATATATACACATCTTCTGAAAGGCTCCAGAGTTTTGCAACACCACTGAGCAAGGGGCACCACCAAGCAAGCGGCACCATGAAGACCAATGAGCTTTCCAAACAGGTCAGGGACAAAGTTGCAGAGAAGTACAGATCACGGTAAGGTTATAAAAATACATCTGAAACATTGAACATCCCACAGAGCACCATTAAATCAAGAAATGGAAAAGCTATGGCACCACAACAAACCTGCCAAGAGAGGGCCGCCTACCAAAACTCACAGACCAAACAAGGAGGGCATTACAAAAAGACCAAAGATAACTCTGAAGGAGGTGCAAAGCTCAACAGCTGAGATTGGAGAATCTGTCCATAGGACCACTTTAAGTCATAAGCTCCACAGAGCTGGGCTTTACAGAACAATGGCCAAAAAAAACCATTGCTTAAAGAACAAAATAAGCAAACATGTTTCCTGTTTTCCAACAGGCATGTGGAAGAAGGTACTCTGGTCAGATAAAGAAGTATGAACGTTTGAAATCAGGTCTCAATACTCTGTTAGTTAGAACCATAACCTGTTGGTATCTTGGATCTGTGCATACTTCTCGTTTTAGACTCAAGTTTAAAAAATGTACCATTCTTGATCTATCTTAGAGATATTTTAATTGATAATGATTTATTCACATGGAAAATTAAATGTGGAAGAAAATCTGAAAAGTAACACCAAATATTGACCATACACTTTCTGGTTCTACTGAAAATACAAAATGTGAGCATCGCATTGAGACAATAAAATTGCTTTTATGCTAAATTTATTGGAGACAAGTGAATGATTTCTTTGCAACTCATTTGACCTCTGCCCGTTCTCGTGGGAATCTTTATGGATCAAGCCAGAAACAGACAGAAACAGAATACAACTAATATCTCAATCTACAATTTAACACAAAATAAAAAATACAAGGAAATTAGAATACACATTTGTTTTATTTAGTTTCTCTAGTTTATCTTATTAACAAAGTTATAACCAGTTTCCCATGTTTCATGCCACAACAAGGATAATCAGTTTTTTTGAAAGGGATTATGAAACTATTGTTTCTTTTAAGACATGAAGCAATAAACATTATTATTATCATTATCATTATTATTATTATTTTCTTTAAAAGTTAGAATAAGCACGGAGTGTTTTTTCATAGTAAGTTCTTCGAATAAAAAATAATGTAAAAGCATTAAAATGTTAGCTGCTTTACAATCGACAATTCATGTTCATTTCCATGTCAATGGTCTGAAATCATTGTACATGCAATGTGTTTTTTATAGGCAAAAAAAAGAGTTAATAGTATGTTTCAAACAAGCACAATCAGCTATATTTACTTCTCTTGTAGTGTTTGTGAAAGATAAATGCCTTATTTGTTTTTCAGGTTTATCTAGATCTAGATATACAAAATCATTGTAAAATAAATATAATATATCTTTCAAACTGTTATCATTATTTTAGGGGAACCTAGACTTTTTTTTGTCCAGGAAACTCCCTGATGTCACTATAAGTTAGTAGTGTATAATGATGTAAAGGAGTTCATATGCTCATTTCTTTTTTAAAATATCTTTAGTAAATTAACCCCAAGGTAGATGATGGGATCTGATGAGAAGAGCATTATTGACCATAAAGATAACCTCAGTGTTTTATGTGACACAGTTTCCGATGTGTCAGATTTGCATTATAAGTTATACAAATTTAGCTCTACCAGCCCTGTAATCGCATCTGTCTCCAACAAAGTCATTTAGTATTTAAAGCTTCTCTTATTTACTATAATTTCTCAGTGAGGTTTGCTTTGGAATAGTACTGTCAGTCCATGTAGGAATAAGTAATACACTTCCTTGATTCTACTTTCATTTTAGGAGCTAAAAGATTGTTTATTAACCAGCAGCACCTCTGTAAAGTTATAATCACAAATATCTTAACATGAACCATCCGTTTAAAACATCAGATGTGGCAGCAAGATAGTGGGTGTGGCATAAAGCCAGGCCTTGTGGGCCACTGGCCCCATAATCACCATACAGCCACCAGGTGGGTATGTCCGGCCACACGCCATGAGGGCATAAAATCATAAGTTGTGGTCACGCATCATCAGCTGCTGGCCTTAAAGTGCCAGGGCCGCCTCGTCATCACAAGTCTAGCCCTACATACAATGCATACAACTGAAAATAAGAAGTCATTTTAATATACTTAAGCAAAATTTCAGGGTTTTTTAGTGTTCCATATTTTAGAAAAGAAGCATTGATTTCAATTTGAAAGGCTTACACCCATATTATTATCTGCTAGGTAATGCATAGTAGACTATGACTAATCAGTAGAGAGGTTAAGCAACTAATTCATAGGAGTAGCTGCTATTATCACAGAAACTATTGTAAAATGTACAGATAAAAACTGGAGAATAGAATAAAAGCAACAAAACCCTATCCCATATATTTTAATAATCATCATTCAATAATTTCTGATACAATGAAACTGTTTTTTTATTTTTTTAAGAAACAAGCTTATTCATAGTAACAGCATGTGAATGCGAAGTTGCTATGTCAGAAAGGACAATTATTAGTTCACCCTCTTTGCTCTTCAAGCAATCACAGAAATAATGCACCTAAAGCAAATCATGGCTAGAGAAGGTTCGGCACTTCTGTTTTGTATGCAGGAACTTTTGCAACTGTACAACAAATGTTTTTTTTCTTTTTCTGGCTGATTTACTGTTTGGAAAGTGAGATGAGAAACTACTTTTTCATGTTTCTACAATCAATGGCATGAAGAGAGCAGATTTTCTGAAGATCAAAATGCAGGAAAAAAATTGCAAAACGTAGTCTTCCACTTGTTTTTAGATTGCTTTACTGCTTTTTACGGTGTGTTTCTTTGGAAGAAGGGAAGTTCTTTTATTTGCCCTTTTAATTACATTGCATTTTTCTTATAAAGGACCAACAGAATCCATGGCATTATTGCAATAAGGATACAGATTTAGTAACCATATTAAACTATCATGAGCAAGCTTAAGACCTGCTGATCAAGAATCAGAGGCTTTGATCTTGTGAGCTTACAATCTATAAGACAGAAAGTTAAGAGAGTGGAAGATTGGGAGTGGAAGATTTTATTGCAGAAAACATCACAGGCAGAAATCAGTGGTCTGTAGATTGTTTTGAAGGAGGAGCAAGCAGAGATATTAATGAAATGGTAACAATAAAAAATAAAAAAGGAGAGAAACATGACAGAGATTGGATAAAAGCTAAATTAAACAAGATAGGGAGATTGTGTTTCAGTTCTCTGTATTTTTGTATCTAGTTGAATTCTAGCCTGCCAATTTCAATGAGTGAACTGCATTGTTGTACTTACCAGTGTTTGTACCATGCAAGCTGTTTGTGGATAAATATAGCGCGGGGAAGCTGTTTGAGGACAAAAATGGCACTGTTAAGCTGTTTGGGACAAAGATGACAGACACAAGCTGTTTGGGGACAAATGTGGTTCTGTTAAGCTGTTTGGGGACAAAGGTGGCAGACACCAGCTGTTTGAGGACAAAGATGGCAGAGAAAAGCTGTTTAGCGGCAAAGATTGTACTGTTAAGTTGTTTGGAAAAAATTAACAGAGACAAGCTGTTTGTAGACAAAGATGGCACAGGCAAGCTGTTTGTAGACAAAAATGACACTGAGGAGCTGTTTGTAGACAAAGATGGTGCTGGGAAGCTGTTAGGATGTAAATATGGCACTGATAAGCTGTTTTTGGCACTTACAAATTACTGCCACCTTACACATTGCTATGCGCAAGATGGATTGAGTTTAAACTATGTATATTTACATACACTGTCTACACGGGAAAGAATGTAGTTCCAGACACTCGTTACCTGTAGCCAGGGCTGGACTGGCCCACTGGGATACCGGGAAATTTCCCAGTGGGCCGGCAGATCTGTGGGCCAGGCGGCCGGCAAACTATCATTGAAAACAGCCGCTGAGCGGCTGCGAGTGGGATTGGAAGCCTCCTCCGGCGCCAGGGGCGGGCTGGGCAGCGGGCAATTGCCCCCCAGGCCGCCCCCAAAATGTAATCCAAATGGCCGCTGCGTGCTGATGCGGCCGCCCGGCGTTACTTTAATTCTGTTTTTTTTTTAATTTTTTTATTTAATATGGCAAGCCGGACCATCGATGGCCACCTAGTGATGGGAGCAGCGTGAAGGGGTGAAAGCTCCGCCCCCTCGCACGGAGCTTTCACCCCTCAAGCTGCTCCCATCACTATGCGGCCATCAGATTGCTGGAAATCTAATCTAAATGGTCGATGCGTGCTGATGCCGTCGGCCTGAGCTACTTTAATACTTTTTTTAAAACATTTTTTGCTTAATATGGCAAGCCGACCCGGCATATTAAATTTTTTTAAAAAAAGAATTAAAGTAGCTCCGGCCGGCAGCAATCTGATGGCCGCGTAGTGATGGGAGCAGCGTGAGGAGTGAAAGCCCTCGCACTCAGACTGCTGGAGCACCTGATGTTGGGTCGCTGACATCCTGTTAGCATAGAAAATGGCAGTATGAGGCTACCAGAGGACGGAGGTCAAGATGAAAAAGCCCCAAAGTGGAAGAAGTGGAAGAAGTAGAAGGTCAGTAAACTAATTTGAACAAGAACTGTATACTATTTTTATGTAAAAGCCTTATGCCCCCCCTATATGCCACTCTGCCTCCCTGATATGTCTTATACCCTCCTATATGCCACTCTGCCTCCAGAAATGCCTTATAGACCCTGTATGCCACTCTGTCCCATGATATGCCTTTTAACTACCTAAATAGGGGTATAAGGCATTTCGGGAGGCAGAGTGGCATAATGGGGGGTTAAAATGCATATCATGGGGCAGAGTGGCATATAGGAGGGTATAAGACATATCAGGGAGGTAGGGGTATCTAGGGGGCATAAGGCTTTTCTGGAGACAGAGTGCCCCATGATATGCCTTTGAACCCCTATATGCCACTCTGCTTCTATAAATGCCTTTTAACCCCCTATATGCCATCAGTGACATCACTTCTGGTGTCCGGGAATCGCGACCATTTTGAGTGTGGTGTAATCTCCCTTCATAAAGACCTGCGGTTAGCAGGTTCGCTTTGTGAGCGCTGAAGAAGGATACTGTGTACCAGGAGGTCTGCCTCTCCTGTGCGGCACTTCAGAGGACTGCAGCGGAAGTGGCTGTGCAGTGGAGGAAGGTCTCCCTCTCCTTCGTGGTGGCTGCTGCGGAGGTGGCCGCGCATTGGAGGGGGGTCTCCCTCTTTTTTGTGGCGGCTGCTGTGGAGGTGGCGGTGTGTTGGAGGGGGGTCTCCCTCTCTCCTTCATGGCGGCTGCTGTGGAGGTACCAACGTGGGAACCAGGGACAGGTGAGTAACAATTTCGATAACTTTTGTGCATGAGCGCCTCTTTTAGGTTCAAATGCAGCTCAGTCATATTGATGTTTCACCATGGTACAAAACATATACCCATGAAAAATTAAATGGAACTCGCTAAGCTTGGGGTATTTTGACTGGCAGTTACGCAATATATAGCCATAAAGTGTGACAGAATCCCCAATAGTTATGCCTTAGATGGAGAAACATTTTGATGGCCTGCTTTCCTGACCAGACCCTACAGGGTTTCAGTTACACTAAAGGGGCAGAAGAGAGTGCCCAAACTGGGGTTAGTTTATTAAAATCCCTGTAGATGTAAGACCACTTGATATGAGTTTACTTTTTTAATAATTGCCAAGTCACTGGATTTTGAACTATCACTCCACTCACAGACAGCTTAGGTTACTTCACTTACATGCTGATGAGCTATGTTTGTTAGAATCTGATGTGTTCTGAAGATCTTAATATCTTGTGTTGTCCTTATAGGAGCCACTGTTTAATTGTGTGTAATTTAAATAATTAAGCACTGTGCATATAAATAGCATGATCTATCATTACACAATTGATAACCATATGTATAGATTTATATAACTGTTGTGAACATGTTTTATGTTGATCATACTTGGTACTAAAAGTGTCATTAGCCTGTGTAATATGTATTAATGCCAGATACTGTTCTGAGTCAGCTTAATAATGTCTGTCTCCAAGGGGAAATGGACAGTTTTCCGATTTTTTTTTTCAAGTTACAATGACTCATACTGTTATTATTATAAAACTGAATTTGCCATTTCACCTTATTATTTGGGTTAAGGGAAACTATGCCTCAGATCCAAACTGATCCTATAGAAAAATATATTACAAACATTCGAAAACATTTTTTAGCCATAGGAGTTCCAGTTTCTCTTTTAAAGATTATTCATCTGGCACCACAGGGTGTAAACTATGCAACCTTAATCTTAAAAAAAGCTGAAAGGACCCCTGATGATCTATGGGACAGATCTGAGTCAGGAAAGAAAAAACTAAAAATGTGGCATTCACAAACTAACTGAAAACCATCAAGTAGTCAATACCATGGAATTCTCATTCCAAAGTCACATTCCCCTTTAGGGCCAAGCAGCTTCACAGAGCCAGCTGGACTCTATACATATATATTGTTACTTATTACTGTTGAGTGTTACATAATGCAAAATGCTTTTTGTTTCTCTAAGTTAAATGTAATTCATGGTCAATAATGCTTTTTAAGTTCTCCATGAAATGCTTGTGCACTACCAAGTGCTGGTAGGTGTAGTTTAAAGCGCACATTGCCACTGGGCTCTGGAGCAGCGGAAACCTGTTCTCTGGCATGATGAATAACACTTCATTATCTGGAAATCTGGGTTTGGTGAATGCCAGGAGAACACTACCTACTAGAATGCATTGTGTCACCCCCATTCAGGCTTCAAACTGCTTGTCTCTAGGTTCCCCTGTCTCGCTACTGTTCCCCTGTCTTGCTACTGTTACCCCTTTGCTGTAATCCATTCCTGGATTTTCTTATGCTCTGTCCTGTACTTCTGATTCTTTGATTCAAGTCCTGCTCTGAGCTTCAGCTTCTGTTTCCTTTGTAAGGTGTGCCTCACCCGTTTGTTATGTTTGTCTCCGTCTGCAGTCTAAAGGTATGTATTTCTCTGTTCTGTGTATAGATTTAATGTTTAGTTTCAGCTTATTAGTGATTCAGTAGACAGGGTTTAGTGCTAGGACCCACTGTATATTGGAGTACTTTGGCATAGTGGTGGGCTAAGCATACTCTGGCCATAAGATGAGACTAAATCTCCAATTGTTATCATCTAGTCCTGTATTTTTATGTGCCTTCAGCCTCTTTTCCCTGGATCATCTGGGGAGCTCTTTCCTCTCCCCATGTCCCATTTAAGATATCCTATCCTTGCTTAAAGGAGGATCCCGGCTCCTCACTCCATCCCTTGTGTGCCTTGTTTCCCTGTCCTCTGTTGTGTCCTGTACCATGTATGTCTTGTCTGGGTATGTTTCTTTCTAGTCTCCCTGTTCCTTGTTCTGTCTCCCTTGCTTGCTATGTTCTCCTGTACTCTGCTTAGCTTCCCTACTCCCAGCATATTTGTCTATAGAGCTATGTCTCATGTCTGCTCCAGGGTACCTGCAGGATATCACTTTGTTTTGTTCTGGATAACATCCAATGCTATGTCAGGGCCTTGGTGCGTAGCCGCACAATCCTAGGTGCTCAACACCCTGTGGAGTTCAGTCGCCCTTTTGCACACTGACTCCTGAAATTCCTCCATTGGTCCCTGTGGGTCATTACAGTCATCTGTATAGACCCCGCTTGTGACACATAGTGCCTACTGTAAAGTTTGGTGGAGGATACAAAGACATTTTAGACAATTGTATGCTTCCAACTGTGTGGCACAAGTTTAGAGAAGGCCCTTTCCTGTTCCAGAATGACTGTGCAAGTTTTCCTAAGTGAGGAACTTTAATTTTAGATACAGATTTTGAGTGTACAGATTTTGCCAATTGTGAGAGCCCAACACATCCGTCATTCAATAAGCTGACATGGAGGAAGTTTACATTGAGTTGAATCTTCTTCCATTTTCTTAACGATCATTCTCATAAAGTGGCCTTGACTTCTAGTGTTGTTATAACTTAGTTTTCTTATAAACTTTTAAATATAAAATGGGAAATACTATCCTTTGGACTGCAATATAACTTTCCCACCAGTTCAAGCTATTTGCATCTGGATTTTCATGTGTCCATTTAGTTGTTGGATTGTAACTAGTGTTATACAATCTGAGGTTAAAAAGAGGACACCCAAAGTACAAAAAAATGTTCCAATCATTAGTACAGAATAATAAAAAATCAGATTAGAACGGCAAGACATTAAAATAAAGCCATTGTGACTAATCCATTCCGCATTCAATTAACTATAGCTACCTTGGAATCCTAAGACGTATAGCAGCCCATAGCCAATGGGCCATGAGGACATATGACTACTATATATATAAATATATAGCCCGATGTGGACTGTTCTATTACAGCCTTCTGGACTTCCTTTTGTTTTTTTTTCTTCCTGGACAAGTGACCATGAAATAATTTTAATAAGCAAATAGTTGTACTTAGGCATTCAGGCTAAGCAGGTGTATAGGCATTTTCATCTAACTTTACCATTCTTAAACATATTAACATTTATATATTTGTAACAGTGTTCTAATTATTATCAAATCACATATTATTTTGCCAATAGTCTTTGTAGCCTACTGGCTAAAATAATTTAGTGTCGTCTGGTGTAGTCTAAGTACTTGCTGAAACCTGAAGTACTAGTATTGGAACTTCATTATGCAATCTTGTTCCAATGTTTTTGGCTGTTTTATATGCTTGTTTGAGACAGGTATGTTAAATATCAGCCAGACCTTGTCTTGGCAATAATGACATGGAATATTAGACCGCTCTACAACTGATCTGTATTATATGACAGTGAGGAAGTCTGTCAATATTTAAAGGCCAAAGAAAATTGGACTTCTGTCATCTCTTGGAAATATTTCTAGGAGATGGTGCAAGATAGACAAAATATATTGAAAAAGTATGTTTACTTTAAATGATATGCATCCAAGGAAATAGTTCTGGCAATAAAACACCTTCAATGCAACTGTTCATGTAACTGGAGTCAGAAATATTTAGTTCAATGAGTTTAGGTCTGAGAACTCTGCAACACGACTTCTGGGATGCTGCAAAAATGTTTTTTAAGGGTAAAGTGGCATGGCAAAGGCTTCCTGCATCAATCATTCCAAACTTACTCACAAGCATTAGAAGCCATTTTTGTGATTAGCAATACATTAGCCAGTTTTAACTCAACTAGGTCACCACTTTCTTTTCTGACAATCATTTTCTGTCATGATGCCCGATCTTCAAACGGTTCTGCTCCCTAAATCCAATACAGTGTAAAACCCATGGATTTTATTATTTTGAGCTTAAAATCCATTTTACCCTTTTTATGTACAAGAGAGGCATTGCGGGTTGATCTTTGCAATGCATTATCAAGCCCACTGGTACTCAAATAATCAAATATTAATCCCTACTCTTTTAAAAAGGACATCAGTTATATTATATTGATATATAATATATATTGATATATATTGATATATGATTGATTATAATCAAACATTTATTAGGTTTATATATTGAAAAACATGCTATATTTAGTTATAATAGACTAAATAGTTATCAATATTTTATACTATATATATATATATATATACAAAACTTGGTCATATTATCAAATATTTATAATATAACATCTGCATTGCGCATGCATTTTAACTATAAATCCCAAACCTATATTGCATAGGCAGTTAAAAGTAAAAATTTTCACATTTTGTACAATATTTTTTTTTAATTAAACAAAATATTTTTATAAGGTTGCCAGATTTCAATTTTAATGCAGGCTGTATATAGAAGATTCAGACATGCACCATGCAGGTCTCCTTTATACATGTTCTTTATGCGTTCCAGATGATTGGGGGATTTGGGTAACAAGGTACAAATTAGTCTGCTACATTAGTAAATTAATCCCTTCTAGATACAGAGAAAAACAAAGTAACGGGATATATTTTTTTATTTTGTTCTCACATTTTTGCTGTCAACTGTTGCTGTAAGACCCATTTCAGCTAGAAGTGGAACCAGATATTTCCCTAGAGAGTACACGTGCTGTGTTGTGCCTGAGGTCATGTTCTGTGTAAGCAATACCAGCCTATTGGCAAGAACGCACTGTGCAGATGTACTCTAGAAATAAAGAATAACAGCAACTTAAAGGGGTATATTTATAAAAAAAAGCAAATCTGCCATTTCAGTAGTCTTGAATAGATAATTTGCCTATTCAACTATAAGAAATATCACCATTGTTTTATATACCATTAAATATATGCTAGGTAAACAGAAATGGAAGCATGAATAATGATCAGAAACAAAGTCTAGACCTTGTCTGGAATTCTCAGTTGAGTCAATATAAATGACAAATCCATTGGCCAATAACTTTTTGTTTGTTGATAAGCATAATTCAGTTAATCTTCTACAAGATTCGATTTGGAATCCTCGCTATGTCAAGGCCCAAAGAACGTAGTACATTGTTTTGTTGAACCAATGTCAAACCATCGCTATTTGGGTTTCTAATTGTGTTTGTTAATAGCACAACATTGTTGTTTAAAGTACCTGAAGAGAACAATTGGTGCAAAATGTAAAGAGTAATCATATTGTCCTAACAATGAATGTTGAAAGTGGTCACTAGTTTCTATGATGATAAAACAACATTTACAAAAGTGCACCACAATCATGAATGACCTTTGATTTGTGACAAAAAGTTAAAAAAGCAAAGGAAACATATTTGATTTAAGTCTCAGAATACTTTTTTACAATAATCCACATCACACCATATAGATTGTTTCAAGTATAGTAGTATTTCCTGATTTGAACTACAAAGAAACATGAATGTTCTTCTTTAAATATAGCTTCCAATCTTTAAAATTATGGAATGGATGGAGGATTTTACACATGATGCATATTACAAGACACAGCTGTGAAATGCATTGAAGCAGAAAGGTTCTGATTCATTGTAGAGGAAAGTGGAATGCATTTCCAGTGTAGTAGCAAGAGTAGCCACAATAATCGCATCCAATGAATCCAAAGAGATGTTAAATCTTACAACAGAAATAGGCAACTTGGATAGATTAGTGATTCTTGGATTGGTAGCCAACTTTTAAATTCCAAAGATTCCAAATATTAAACAGGAAAACAGAAATGTTTTAAGATAGAAACAAAGATATTGTACATAAAGTAATTCTTACAAGCTATATAGAATTTGGGCAGGTGTCTGATAACCTCTGTTTAGTAAGACTGGCCACATTCACTCTCACCCTCTCACTCTCCCACCCTCTCTAAATGTTTCCCTACCTTCTTTGCTGACCACTTCTGCTTATGTATCTCCTTCTTCTGCTTCATCATCTTCTGTCTTCTATCTTCTCCCTTCTCTCTCTCTCTTAATATTAAATAAAAATAGAAGATTGAAGATAGAAGAGAGATAGTAGAAGGTGATGATGTGGAAGTGGTCAGTAGAGAAGGTAGGGAAACATTTAGAGAGCGTGTGAGAGTGAATGAGAATGTGGGTGAAAATGTGAATGAAAATGCAGAGCTTTTTGCTTAATTTTTCCTCTGATTTGAGGTGGGTGTCTGGCCTCATTTTCAGTGCTTTGTAGAAATTGTTGACTTTACCAAAATTCAGCAAATTTGAATTTTGCACAAAGCTGAATGCGCATGTTTATTCATTATAAAGGGCCAAAACTGGTAGGTTCCTCCAGAGTATAGGACGGAGTAGCTGCTGTACAATGCAGAAATTAAACAAATGTAACCAAACATAGTACAAGGGCATATATATATATACACACACATACAGGGCATTTATACTGTCAGCAGAAGCTTATTTGAAATAGGCCTTCATAATGTATAGTGACGTAAAGGAGTTGAAAACCTCCCTTTACTGAATAAACTTCAAAAAGAAAACTGAAGAAAGACTACAGCCTGGCACTGATATGTCAAGAACTGTACTTTTACATTATTATTTTCATATACGACACTTTATAACACAAAATGCTCCTGCAGCCGTACCAAAGCAACTAATAAGGTGCCTACCCATTCATGAATGTATGAGTTTTTTGAAACCACTCTAACAACCAAATTACTAGTCAAAACTGGTTATGGTATGTTAAATAGATACTCATTTTTTGGTTCCTACTATTATCCTATCTTAGTGAATTTCTGCATTTAATGTTTTGATGGAATCATACAGACGAATAAGACCTCTAGGTATCATATTCATGATCTTGGGATTGAAAGTCCTAAACATACCCTTTGAAATAAATAAAACAGCTTTAAGCAAATACAGAATATGTTTTTCCAAAACGTCATTACAATTGAAAGATCTATTTTATGTTCTTCATGCACAGTTTTAGCCTCCAGTAAACCAGTTGTTCAAAATCAAGTTTGAACTCTTTTATTTCTATATTTGATATTATGTAATAATTTATTTTTTCAGTTGTTCCAATGCAACAAGGTTGTAAAATTATGGCAAAAGTTGGTACCTCAGACATAATTACATTGATGTTAGTTTATTCTATAACACAGACCAGATAATTACCTTTGCATTCTTTAGATCGTATAGATATACTGGTTTTCACAGTTTGATACAATATGAATAGAAGAAGGATATTTAAAAGGAAAATTGTAGGTTGCAGCAAGGATCACAAAATCTACTCTAATTTCCAATGACACAACCCATTACAGAAAGCCAATTGATTGCAAAGTCTTGTATTAGGAGGAATTAAATTGCATTATTTCATAGAATTACAGAAGAATGTTAAACGCTAAATTTAACTTAGTACCAAGTAATTGGGGTGGCAGTGGGGATTCCAGTTTTTAGCAAGTTAGCTATACTAAAATATCAGTTTTTAGTATTTCTAACGAAAGTTCATACGGAGTATCATTAGATATTAAAGGCAAGTTTTGCTCATATCCTGAAAAACCTGTGTCTATGTTGTGGAAGTAAATGAAGTCACCAAGTACACTGTGATGTCAGCAAGCAGGTATTTGTGGAATCGAATGAATTACTGAGCAAAGCGGTGACATTGTCTGAAATTCACAGAACTATGCGGGAACAAGTTTTTTTTGTGTTTGTCTTCCACTTCTACTCATTGTAAGTAGACAGATAAGACATCTTAGGTATTAAAAGCATATGTGACATCTTTTCTATGGTATAGCATAGCATGGAATTTAGACTATATGTTGGTTTTTGGAACTTTCCAACAAATGTTGAGCAGGTTAAAAAAATGTTCATCAAATGAAAGACTCATAGGTTTAATGAAACTGATGCTATTGACACGTATTTGAAGATACTGTCCATGTTCAACCATGGCAAACAATCATGTAAAATCATGGTAGTTATGTTCAAACAAGGTAAAGAGTTCATGAAATAAACTTGTTTTGGATTTAATTTATTTTAATGGTTATGCTATGGCAAAAGGCTAGTTTTGCGAAAAGTTTGCACTTATACATGCAAATAAATTGTATTATTCTAATGAAGGAAATACATTAAATGGTCTGACCTTCCCAAATTACAAGTTAATTGGAAAGGAAACACTTGAGATTAGATGTCAAAAGGTATAAATCAAGGCGTTATTTGGCATGGCGACTTATTCCCTGTTTGTGAGGTTTTCAATAATAATGATACTTTTACTTCTCTCAGAAGGGCCAATATTATCTACTTCATTATGGAGATTGCTAGCCAAATACCGATTAGCAATACTGGAAATCGTTGTTTACAGCAAGATGAAGAGTGAGAGATCAGATTAAAAACATACAGCAGCTATGGGTTCAACTATTTAGTTTTCTGTTTAAATCTGTAGGCTATCTGGTTTTTATTAAATGGTTTTGAAGCAGCCACATTAATATATTTCGAATAGTACACTATAATAATTGGTATTGATTATGGTACAATATATTATATATATATATATATATATATATATATATATATATATATATACACACACACATACTGTAATACATTACATTTTTATCAGCAAGGGAATTGTCAGTCAAGCAGGGAGAGACATAAAGTAAAGCGCACTATGATTGGACCTTTGCTGTAGCAAAATGTCCAATGGCAGAGAGTTCTTAGTAACTAGATTGTGAAGGTGGTTACGCCAGTACTTATATATGTTGTTTCAGTACATTCTAGACTTATTATCTCATTATCACTACTTAATTAGTGACTCGTAGTCACCCATGAGGTTGTGATCTTTGCTATAAAGACAGACTATAAAATGTCAATAAAAATACAACCGAGTAAAACGCAGCAGCCAGTCAATTAAAGGCATCGGTATTGATCTTATTTAGGAATTTATAGTCCTTGTATGGTGCTGTTTTTCACTTTGTAAAAACAAGGGGTTCTTAATATATTTGGGTGTGAGTTACAGTCCAATGCTGGAAACGAGATAGAAAGTGTAGGATATGGGGGGTTTTAGCTGATGCTCATGTCCTATCTTACTTATTAACCACCCAACTTATTCTACAAATCCGCTTTGCTACCGACTGCCCTACCTTTAATACTTTGCATCAAAAATGCTCATTTGTATTGTTGCATTTCCATTCCACCATTTATAAAATACTTTTCTGCTATGTTTTCTGCTATGTAAAAGTTTGTATGGATGAGTGTTTTCTTATAATTTTCTTATACCTGTGTATATACCAGAAGTAAGTAACAAATAATGCTAATAACCTGGCACTTTAATACTTGAAACAGGACTTTATATACCGAAAACAGTGAGGCCGCACTGTAACAGTGCCCTGCATAATTCATTCGCCATATGCATTCCTGCACTGGAACAGTGCATAGCAAATACAACCCTGCGGGATTCATATACCATACATATTCTTGTCTGATCTGCTTGAGTGATGTGTGAAACAGCAGACATCTGAGCTGCCCATGTCAGCTGGGACACAAGCAACCAAATGGAAAGTATTAGGAAGTGCTCAGACATGAAATTAAAGAATAATTTGTACTTGTAAATACACACATTCAGTAATACTTCAAATTTACAATATATTACTAACAGACAAGCACTCTGTGCTACAGCTTATTGGTTCCATACATGTGACATTCAAAGGATTGATGTGTTTCCAACATGTACAAGGATACATCTGTATGAGACTAATAGAAACAAAATCCCAGCCCAATCTGTATTAGAATAAGCAGATGCACATTTATTTATGACATTGTACAAAACAACATTGAAAAAAGCAGCCTGCCTTTTCACTTCCTTTTTGGCCTGATGAAGACCCAATTTGCTTAAATAGTCGCAACATACATCGGTATGTTATTTTGTACAATATCATACCTAGACGTGCGTCTGCTAATTCTAATACCGAGTAAGATGGGGTTTATTTTCTATTAGTCTCATACAGATGCAACCTTGCATATGTTGGAAACACATCTGTTATTTCCACACCAATCCACATCAAAATGTTCTATTTTGTGATGTTTTGGGGGGCATTTTTGCAGGTAAACCTCCATCCCAAAGCACCTCAATAGTAAAATAATTACTCATTTTTCTTGATTGTTATTAGGTGTCCACCTCTTATTAATTATTTCTGTATAAGACTAATACCAAGGGTTTTATTCATTAACCCCCTAAGTATAGGAAATAGTATTTTTGTTATGTGATTCCATATTATGACTTGTTAAAAACAGAAGTTTACACCTTGAAAACAAATACATCACAAGGTACCTACCCCTGCTTTAAAGTTACCTATATAAGAGAATAATAAATCTTCAATTGTATTATGTATGGTGCATTGGAATAAAATGGTGAGAACAGAAATAGGCATTAAGTGCAGCTCTTGTCTAGTGACTAGAGTTGAGTGAAAAGTCCAATTTCTTTATCACACCCATGTACCCAGGCCAAACTGAATGGTAACCTAATTAACCTTTTGGTCTCTATTGTATATTCTGTTAGTTGCTATATTAATGGGACCTTTTAAAAAAACTGCACAAAACTGGTATCATTAAATTATCATCATATTAAGAACTGCATGGTTTTAGCACAAAGAATGCCTGGTGACCATACTTTTAACCTTTCTAAGTAATTCATTTTGAATGAAGATTAGATTAGCTGTCTTTCTATAGAGGGCATAAATTAAAGAATTGATACGGCATTCAAAGTAAAAGCAAATCATAATAACTACTACAAGTGTATGAAATGTTATGTTATCAAATCTTATGTATTGGGATCAGAATTATCAGAATTACAGTTTATTAAACATCTGGATAACAATTGATATTTTATATATATAAATATATACACATACAGTATGTACAACAAACCAACCTAACTGGTGTATAATTTTGTCACTAAGCTGAAGTCACTTTCATGATCTAAATGCACATTGCATTATTTATGAAACCATATACCGTATTTTTCGCTCTATAAGACGCACCTGCTGATAAGACGCACCTAGATTTTAGAGGAGAAAAAAAAGGAAAAAATATTTTGAGCTAAAAAATGGGCTAAAATATTTATTACAATAACTCAATAAGCTATGAACACAGTAAGACACACACAGACACACACAGACACAGTAAGACACACACAGACACAGTGAGACACACACAGACACAGTAAGATACACACAAACACACTAAGACACACACACACACACA
>VKOC01028199.1:0-15338 GCA_009364415.1 Spea multiplicata
AGAATATGTCCTAGAGTCAAACATATGTTGATATTGTTCTTTTTTCTTTCAAATTTCCAAAAGAGAGATAATGCATCCCTTCCTTTACCCTCCATAGCTAGAAAACCCTGTGTTTTCTTTCTAGCCAGTATTTCCATTGAAATCCTTGGGCGTCTATCTGCACATATACATTTATTAATAGCAGATTGGATCAATGTGATCCAACAGTTTGGAATTTTCAAAGGAATCATTCTAAATAGGTAAACAAATTTGGGCAAAACATACGCTTTTACTGTATCAATTCTTCCCCACCATGATCTCTCCATCATTGATTGGAATTCTATTGTTAAAAATGTTGAACTAGAGTTTTGGTCATCATAGAAACATTTCCACAACACAAGAAATGTATGCCAAGCTTTTTTTCCCAGCCAAGCACCACCATATCTGGCAACTATGGGAATATGGGTTTAACCCAGAGTCTCTGGGCTGCTCCACAGGTCTCTAGCCTATTTTTTTTCTTTCTCCAAGCAGGGCAGCCATGTTTGGCCACAAAAGTAAAATATTCTGTCAAACTACTGTCCTCGATATAAACCTCTCTTTTAACCTGTGTGTTTAATACCAACTGCCTCCAACAGAGTGCTGGTAACACCTGAAATTAAACAGGACCTATACTTCCATCAGACATCTGTTAGTGGGTTCACACACCAGAGCCTTAGACATGCTGCCTTTAGTCACTAGCTTCTGCTGGGCAACCTATCATTTTTTAGAAACACGTTGATATTATCTTAATTTTATGACACAAGTTTAAATACAGCTAAATAATTACAAAATTAAATGTAGCATTAAATGTAGCTATGAATTGTCCAGGATAATAAAAGGTACATGCGATAAAGGCCATAAAATGAGTTACAAATAGATACATTATCGTGCTCTCTTTGAACAAATTAATTTAAGCTGTGAGAAAACCACAGTAAAGCAACCTCAGTTAAAGATATACCGTAGATGGATAGGGATATACTGAAATATGTATACATATAACCAGAGTACTTCCCTGTAATATACTAGTTGTGATAAGCAATTATGACTACATAAAATAGATTCAGTATAGCGTCATCTGCAAATTTTCTGTGCACCCTGGAGATACCTTCTACAACTGTGATTTGTGCAATAATCCGATGAAGTGTATATGTACTTGAATTTACATTTCAGTGCTTATCACATTGTCTGTTATAACCTGAAGCAAAAGCTGCCAAATGTATTCCTTGGTTTCTCATAAAAGACAATTGACGGGACTATGATGTGTATGCAATAAAAATCACTATATAGTTGTGCTGAGTTTACTGAGATGTCACGCACGCACATTTTTAGCATCAAGTTTATTCATTCTATTCACTACCCAGTGGGACAGTTACTTGGGGCAGCCTGACAGTCCCTAAAAACCAGTACTGTTCAGTAAAAAACATGACAGTTCATTAGAATGTTTAAGAAAGAATGGTGAGGTGGCTGAAGTCATACTAATCCAAAAAGAAGATACCAAAAATGTCCAAAACGAAACTAGGGGTGCAGGCATTACTGTGCAAAGGTTGGGACAGCTCCAGCCCAACTACCTCTTCCTCTGCTAACAAACCCCATCAAAGATGTCCAGCTTTGGGCACCTGAAATGCCTGACAGTATAGGAAGGTACTTTTGTGTTGCTTCTGATTTAATGATCATTTAAAAAGAATAAATCCACAATTCATGGTTTTTGGGTAATCCATATATTTATGACTCTAAATGTAAGCATACATTTACATTTAGCATATTACTATTGTGTGTGTCATATTTTGTTCTGTGATTTGATGTGATAACATTATGATAATTATGTTATTTTGTTTGTTCTTTCATGAGAGATTTGCTACTTATCTTGGCTCCTGTTGCTTAGCAACAACTTCCTTAAGATTCATATTCTTTAAGTTTCCTTAAGGTATTTAAGCAAGCATCTGTGTATTATAATCTTCATGAGCTCCCGTATTAGGTCCTAAACATTACATATAATTGTTATTTTAGTTTAAAGTGGCCCCCAGAGACCCTCAGATCACTTCTTATAAATTGGGCTAGTGTGCCGTAGCACAAGAACACTCATTTAGCACCAATCAGCTCTAATTCAGAATGTTGTATTTAGATCATGTGCAGCATTTTTCAGAAAATAAACTTTCAGATTGACAAATTTGTTGTTGCACCCAATAATTCACTTGACCTTAGTATCGTCAACTTCGGCCCCATTCCCCAATAAGACAAATAGACACCATATGTAATTAAAATTGCTTTATTTATTCGATTTTGGATCTATCTATCTATAAGGCTGGTGAGGGCGTAACTAATCCACGTCACCTGTAGAGGCTGGTGGTGTCCAAAGCCCAGCAACCAACGTATCACCTGAGCAACGCGCCCAGGGAGTGTTCTGCACTTCCGCCCTTAGGCTTGTGCGCCACGAGTACAACCATACCTTAGATAGCTGCCTCAAGCACCGAACCAGCCAACCACATTTGAACAATGACATAACATAAACACCAACCTCCACACACAGCAATGGACCATAAATAAAAAGAGGGAAGGGAGGGTGGGAATTTCGCCTACTTAAAAAACCTACAAGCTCATCTGTGAGTAGGTTCCCCCTCCCCTTCTTCCTGTTTCTGAACATTCAGAATGGGGGGGCAAAAGTTCACACAGGGGCCAAGCGGTCACAGAGGATGTATGTATCTAACAAACATTTAACCCCTTGTTAGGTCATGGGGTGCTCCTTCTTCCTTCCCTGGTCTTGGTGCCCCTACACCTATTTCTTGCTCCAGGGCTGGTCTTAATATGTGTCATTGCTTAATATCAGCAGATGATATTCCTAAATAATTTCTTATATCCCCCTATTTAATGCTATATATTTGTCTTGGAACCTCAGACTTTAACACTTCTTTTATATTGAGTACTTGAGAGCCTCTTTTTGTTCGCTTAACAATAATGAAGTAATTCTGCCTTGATAACTAGAATGTATCATCTTGGGTGGCTATTTCCAGTATGCATAATCAGCATCAGACTGGCGATGGCGGGTGGCCCTGGCTGATGGCTGGCTATGTTCATGTTGGGTGCAGCTGAGGATATCCACCCGCTAGCCCCACGCGGTAGAAACCTGATCTGCTGATCAGCACATCGGTGAGTATTTGATATTAAATGTGGAAATTTATAAACATTTTATTAACCATTGACACTTGCAGCATTCACATATCCATATAACTCTTTATGAATGTATCAATAAATTGCACCGTGCCACATGAATCAAATTGTTTCATATATATGTCATTCAGAAATACTGTCAGCATTATATATATATATATATATATATATATATATATATATATATATGTATCTCCAGGTCTAAAATTTGTATAAAGTGGGTAAGCCAGTTAAAAACACATATATGAGTAAAAAGTGTGTATTTACCATTTATAAATATAATATAAATATGATTAAAAGTAACATACTTTCAAACAGAGTAAGATACGCAGTACGAACAAACTGAATAACTTATATATGTGTTAACAAGATTTTAAAAATTTAATGAATTTATTTGAAGTTCTTAGGATATCTAATAATCAAAACAGCAATTGATTTCCCATTCCTGATTAATTTCCAGAGGCGCTTTGGTTGCCATTTTAAATATCCAGTACACGCCGCTCTCTCAGAAGGTTTCCATCCCTCATTCCAAGTTTAAAGTGCTCAGCTACAATACTTTGCATTTACTGGCAGAGGACAGAAATGGCCTGTTTGCTTATTCAAATATTTATTTACTAAACTACAAGGTTCGATACCCTTTTACAGTAGCACCTGGCAATTGCCTTAACTCTGCTAATAAACCATATACCAGCACTGTGAGCTGTTCTTAACAGACTTTAAGGAAACAAAGCCACTCCATCTGTTACAAATTAAACTTTCCATCCCTTGAGTACACAGCACTCAAATTAATAACGCAAAGTTAAGAAATTATGTTTTGTATCACTCAATCTCCTCTGTATAATTATATGTGCAATTCCAGAGTATATTTGGTAGTTAACATTCTGGCGGAATATAAGCATAAGAAATACAAGAAGCATAATTTTTGTCCTTATTTTGTTCTAGAAAGCCACACAGAGCACTGTAAATGTGCCTGTAAATGTTGTATTATCACATTTAGTCTTTGCTAATAAATATTCTACATTTTTTTCCGCTTCTTTGTATATAGTTTATTAACAATGGCCACAGTGGCAGTTTACAGCTGAGAGGTATATGAATGTTTTAGCAACATATAATTATTCATAAGCATAATTACGTAATTATCCCCCAGCAGTTCCAGCTTAGATTGTAAAACAACACAGGTGATTTTTTAAATTGGAATAGGAATGTGTGCTTTGCTGTATAGTTTTAACTCATAGAAATCTAGAACTGTTAATGAATAATAACTGATATGTTATTCAGGAAGAAATATGTTCAGAATATTCGGCAGGAATACTGTAGGCTGGGTTACTGCAAAAAGCAGGTCATTCACATAAGCGCACTTTCAGCTTCTTTTTGAAGAAGAGTTCTACCTGGGCCTCTTGATCCACATCGAATCCATCAAAATGTACTAATAAAGCCTCCTAGCGGTGGATGGAGGTGCATGGATCCACAAGGTTACTAGTGTGTGATCCAACACAATTGATTCTATCTCCGTCCATGACAATGAACCCAAATAGTTGTGCTCCACAAACATAGGCATCTATTCTGGAGTAATCCCTCTCCCCTGGATGGAATGCCGTCCAGCAGCCCAAAAGCCTGTATTAATGCAGGAGGCAATACAAAAAGGGATTTGTCTAGAGATAAGGACCTCTTTATTGCACCTGGATATTACAGGTGACGTCAATTATTCTTCAATTTGTAAGACATACTTTCTTTCTACATTTATTCAAAGTATTTTTCATTAAAGGAGATGTATTATTTACTACAAACAAAAAATATACAATAGTATGGAGGGTTATTTTTTCTGTTATTGGATCTGTTTAGATTTAACTATGATATTAATTGTATAGTCCTCCTTAGTAGATTCCTCTTTGTACTGACACCACATCTGGTAGATCTTTTCTTTTTTGCTTAATTTCTTATTTATATAGAAAACATAGCTCTTTTTGTTGGTACCCATGCACATTCTTATTTTGTCCCAACTATCAGTACTGATCAAAAACACAATATACTATTCATATACATTTTAATGTATACTAACAATACTGCTATATTATAAACTTCTACATGAACCCCAAAACAAAATACCCATGACAAATTCCATGTGCATTTTTTATAAACTGATTTTTTGCATGTCTAAACATGAAATGAAATAATATATAATACATATTAACGGCACATATCAGAGTTACAAATATATATACTGTGCACAAAGCATTGGGAAGCCAAAAATGTGCTGCAGAGGATACGGTATTAAACATCTAAGGAAACATAGAATAAAGACACATAATCATTTAGAATAAAGACACATAGACAATCTCCATATAGGTTATTCAAGCCACAGTCTGAGTGTTGAAGACTGAAGGTGACGGGGTGAATCTCCGGAGCTTTGAACTTCAATGTACAATATGATTTGATCAAAGCACCTTTTTGTGTAAAAACTTAGAAAATTCCAATATATTTTTTTATCAATTTCTATATGAAGTGGCTTCTGCCATTTAGCTGAATCTTCTTGAGACTATATATATATATATATATATATATATATATATATCAGCATTACTTATCTTTTAGTCAAAAAGACTGCTAAGAAGTCTCCAGAAACAGAATTTGATAGCAGATAAGAACCATTCAGCAAATCTAGTCTGCCCATTCTTTCCCTGCTATCATATCACTGCATCAGTCAAATACTAGGAAGCAAAGCATTATATGTGAAGGGTAATTTCCAAAGATTGCGCAAAATCCACCCATGCATTTTGCAGAGCTCACAAAAATTTAACGTAACATATGCATTAAAGTGTACAGGATGGCTGGAGTGTCCCTTTAAAGGCTTTTATTTTCTTTTGTTATTTTTAAGTGATTAAACTTTCAGGAGACATAATAAAATTCTATTCTAAGGCTTATGAATAGAAATAGGATTAAAAAATAGGATTTAAATAGTAAACCACTATAAAGGATTCATACTACATGGCTCTGCTCAAGGGAACCACTTTTGTTTTTATTATATTTTATCTTTTACCAAGCAGGCAGTGTGAAATCAAGTCTTTTGAATAAGCACCCATTATAGTAAAGAAGACAAATAAAAAACCCAGAACATTTTACAGTATTAACACAATGAATGTATGACAGCTTGGCACCCTCTAGGATAATAAGCACCTTGTATGAAAACTGATTTCACCCTAGCTCACAAAAATACTAGTTCTACTATTACAAAAATAAAGGTATTGTTGTAAGTCTGTATGTTTACAACATGGCACTACCAATGCTACATTTATCCAAGACAATATTCTGAAGGTAAAATATTTACAAATGATCATATATTTTTTGTCAACTAATCCACCTGAAACACCTTTTAAATCAGCAGTCATTTTGATTCCATTTGATTCTGTTTAAGGAATTATTAAATATTGAAATGGAACAAAGTACTACATATGATTACTAACTACATTATAGAGTCATTAGTATAGCATTCTACTGACAATTCAGAAACGGATGGGGTACACCAACAATTGCTAAAGGTGTGATACGAATGGTAAGATATGAACCAGAAAAGCGCATTGTGATAAACAAGGCCGTAAAGACTTTGAAGGAGAAAAGGTTGGTCCACAGTGTCAAAAGCAAACAACATCCAGAAGGGTTGGCAAGGAGTAGTTGCCCTTGGAATTAGCAGTTATTAGTGTATTAATGAGTATTGCTATTATTAGAAATTAGAAACAGGCAGCTATCACATTTAATCGGGCAATAAAGGAGCTCATTTGTGGCTGGTAAATCATATTTATGTGCATTGGCTGTGTTAGTTTTAACTTTTCAAGGTGTGTAAATTAAGTTTTGACCATTCCCTAAATTTCTAGACTTACTTTTTGTCCATCTGACTGACTGAAACCGATTTAACACACAATAATTTTCTACAGCCCCCACCGAATCCTTTAACTGCAGATATTGTTTTTGGTTAGAGTAAGTAGAGTAACTTAATGAAGATCTCTACACATTTATAGTGCTAATCTGACTTTAATTTGTCAGTTACTTGGATCTGAACGGGAAACACAGAGGTTTCCTTTGCTTTTATTAGACATGTAGTGGTTTAGACTTGGAATCCGAGTTTGCCATATTGTGATTCTGCATTACATTTGCTAAACGCGTACATGTCTTTGAGCAGTTAGTGTTCATTATTTGTATTTGTGACCAGAGAGGTGAATCATTTACTGTTGAGCATGTGATGAAATACATAAATAAACTTTGTATATGATGCCAATGAGCAGTAAATGTATAAACTTTGTGAACATAGATGTCTATGTACAATTGTGAGCACGGATGTCTATGTATAAGTGTGTGTGTGTGAACATGGATGTCTATATATAAGTGTATGTGAGCACGGATGTCTATGTATAAGTGTGTGTGTGTGAACATGGATGTCTATATATAAGTGTATGTGAGCACGGATGTCTATGTATAGTGTGTGTGTTTGAACATGATGTCTTATATATAAGTGTATGTGAGCAGGATACTATGGTAAAGTGTGTGTGGTGAAGCATGGATGTCTTATGTATAAGTGTGTGTGAGTATGGATGTCTATGTATAAATGTGTGTGAGCATGGGTGTCAATGTATAAGTGTATGTGAGCATGATTGTGTATGTATAAGTGTATGTGAGCATGCATTTGTATGTATATGTATGTGTGAGTATGAATGTGTAAGTGTGTGTGTGTGTGTGTGTGTGTGTGTGCATTTATGTGTGTGTGTGTGAGCAGGTATGTGTATGTGGTGTGAGAGGATGCATTTGTTAGAATGAGTGTGTACCTGTGTGAGTTGGTATGAGTCAGCATGTGTAAATTTTTGTAAGTGTGTTTACATATGTGTGCCAGAGTGTATGTCAGAGAGGGGCAAGAGGCAATGATGGCACAGACAAGCTGTTAGGGTGTTAGGGTTTAGGGTGGCACTGATAAGCTGTCTGGGGCAAAGGTGGCACTCATAAGCTAAAGATAAATAAAGTGCAGCGCTCTGTTTGTAATAACTATATTAATAGTGTTATGCAGTTATGCATTATAAACACTTGAACATGTCCGTCCTTACACTCATAAGCTGTTTGGGGGCAAAGGTGGCACCATGAGACATATTGCTTGTTGAAGTTAGGGGAATTTTTTGCATTGGGGCCTGTGGTTTCTAGTTATGCCCCTGTGTTAAAATTACACCAAAAGGGACAAAATCATGCATTCTTTCTATTACCAGCTAAAGTTAATGGAATATATTTATCACATACCATTTTGGCATGTTATGGCTTGCCGGTGTTGGGTTGGAAGGCAACAATTCCTATGTGAAAACTAACTTTTGTGACATAATAAAGCTTACACAAGTAGTGGGATACTTATACACATACCACATACTGTAGCTATCAACTATGTTTCAGTTTTAGAGGTGGGTGAGCAGAGAACATGTGCTCAGCATGAGCCAAGCCAGATCACAGGCATGGCTCATTAAGTCACAAGCAAGTTTATATAGACTTGTCCAGGCCCGGAGTGGCCATCAGTTTAACAATAAATAAATAAATAAAAATGGGCTGCTCAGTCTTAAATGCCCGGGCCTTTTTTGTCTCAGTCTGTGCCTGGACTTGTCTGATGCAAAAGAAACATCTTTGGGCATGTTGATACAGATACATACAAAGAAACAAATCACAAAAAGGGTGGCATATGAACTAGCTCTGTTTAAGCCCACTTTGGTATACTGACTTTGTGTACCTCCTTTTTCAGATTTTGTTCCACATGGTTGCCTTTCTACATGTCTTTTTGCCTCTGTTTTTTCTCTCATACTAGTTCTTTTCACATTAAAATTAAATTGAATTATTCAGGAATATTTTATATAATATTGGCTACAAAACTATTTACTGCAGGCATAAAACTAAATAACATGCAGAAACAAAGGTGTTATGGTTAAAGTTACCTCTCTAAACTAAGGTGGCATTTTGTAGGCACACCACCATTTCACAGAATTGAAGTATATTGTAATGCAAATTACTTATAGAACTATAGTTCTTAAACTACCAATCATACTCAGTGGGTAATCTGATAATATTAAAACAGATTCTTGACAAATTAAATTTACTCATATAGGGTTTAGAGTTTTAACTCTGGAAGTAAAGTACACAAATATCATCAAATTATATAATAAGCTTTACACTTATCTGAAAGAAGAACTAAAACAATTATTGTATTACTGTAGATGTATTATAATATACACTATATGCTGTCTGCCTTTCTGAATCTGTCACATAGTCTTGAGACTAATGCCTGGGTAATAAACCTGAAAGTTATAAATCATATCTGTTTACTTAGTTGAAATGTTGAAATCCAATTTCTGCACTTTATCGAATTAAAAAAACAGTACCATTTTTAAAGCTACGGTGCATTATTAGTTTTTGGGCCATATTGCATCTTCACTGGTTTATTCCAATTTGTGTGTCTTTTTGTTCTACTAGCGTTTTGACACATCATACACAGTGGCAAAAGCAGAATGGAAGCTGCCTTACCATCTCTGAATACTATTGTAGCATAGGTATGTAATTATCATTTGAGTACTGGAAAAACCGTAAATATGAATGCAATCATGGATGCTGAGTCTGATATATTTATAATATTTACAATAGCTAGTCATAAAATGTTATCCAAGTTTACGGAAACAATGGATGTCAATGGGGGCCATTTAAGCAAATAGAGGATGCAACTCAGATTCCAAACACTGGAGGCCACTGATGCACATTTTTCAATCTGCTGTCATTAGGTGAAGACTAAGTAGTTTTATTGTATTTATATGTATGATATAAAAATGATATGTATATATTTTAGGGTAAAATGAGGACCAATGGCTTTGCTGATCATCGCAGGATGAACTTGAAAAGCTAGAGGCTTTCACCCTTTAAGTACCTAGTAAGGGGCTAGACAGTGATTTTTATTGTCCACCCTTGTGGCACCCAAAGAGTGCTTCGGAGACACTAGGGACTGTGAATCAGGGAAATATTACCCCCAAGGTTTAATAAAATACTCCCACTCCACTCAGAGATATATCTTGACTAGGTGATGACCTAGGTCTGTGCATGTCGGGGAGCCTTTATGCTCAATAGAGTGATCTACCCTCAGCTATGTGGAAGAGGAGCTGCCGCCCCACTTGAACCTCCCAGTTATGAACTGGTGCCCTTGGGCTAGGTGTACTAACCCAGAATACTTGTCATTAACATTCAAATTACTCATTTAAGTTGATGCATGTTTCAATTATGCAAGTGGTAGTTGAGTTAGGACTTAAGACCCAACGCATCTGCAAACACGATGGTGCATAAGTGCAAAGGTGTGGGTAACTTCTGTTCCATAGAATATAGAAACATAGAATTTTACAGCAGATAAGAAACGTTTGGCTGATCTAATCTGTCTATTTTTCTTATGAGAAGACTAAGGCTTTACTAAGCCCTTAGTTTCATCTTACATTCAGGATAGCTTTATGTCTATCCCACGTATGTTCAAATTCCTTTACTGTATTCCTTTACTGTATTAGCCCCAACACTTCTTATGTTCCATTTATCTACCACCCTCTCGGTAAATTACACTCTCTCAGTCTCATTACACCTAAACCCCCATCCTAGAGCAGTCTTTGCCCATATATATGGGTGTATATGGGTGTGTGTTTGTGTGTGTGAGTGTGTGTGTGCACTGCCTTTTAAGAAGAATTAGATCAGACTAACTTGGAAAATAATTATAGTATTCTGACTATACAGAATACTGGGAGTATGTAAATGGAAATGTAGAAATACCTACAAAGATGTAATCTTAATAAATTAAAGGTTAAGTCCATGAAAAATATCAAAATTCACAGACTGGGATATTTAAGCAAAGTATATCACATTACTTTTGTAGAACGGATATAATACCACCTGCTGCTTGGAAACAGTAAATTACATTTTGCTTGAATATTAACCTTAGCTTTCCTTTTCTTTTATTAATGTTTCATTTTATACAATAGAAGGCTTTGAGGTGTCCACTTCTTCATGCTCATGTCTCCAGAATATCACCTATAGTGTACCTTCCCAATTGTTCAGAGAGCCATACAATCTATGCTTTTTATATCCAATACCTGCGTTCTTAAAAAAAATCGCTCATTCACCTGAGATTTCCATATGACCCTTAATGACCCTTAATACAATCAAATCATCTCCTTTCCATGATAAAATCGATAATAATCAATAATGAAAAGCGTTGTCAATGATTTTCATTATCGATTAGTCGAATCGATTTATATCGATTATAAAAAGAGTTTTTTTTTTTAAGAGCAAATGCTCTGAAAAACTCCTCTCCTTCTATAATCTGACCTCAAACAGAGATCGGATTATAACACTAGAATCCAGATCCCCCGCAACGCTGCAGGGGACCTGGATGCCCCTCACTGTCGGCCAGTGGGTGTCCATGCGATGCGCACAGACAACTTCCGCCTCTCCCCTCCACTTCCGCTGGGGCTTCTACGATGCAGCGCCAGCATCACATGACCTTCATTGTAGGTCCATCATAGAAGCCCCAGCGGAAGTGAAGGAGAGTAACGGAGGCTGTCTGCGCATCGTGCAGACCCCCACCGACTGAGAGAGAATCCAGGTCTCCTGCTGACGATCATCCTCTCTGTCTGTCTGTTTTTTGTTTAACACCCAGTTTGTCCATTACATCATTTTAAATAAAAGAAACATTTGCATTTTTGTTTATCCGATTAATCAAAAAAATATTATTTTTAAATTATTAAAATAATCATTAGTTGCAGCCCTAGAGACAAGCTTGGATCATTAACAGATAGCGCAGTGAAGTTAGAAGACGAGCCTGGGTCAGCAGTGGGTAAATAAAACTGGGCGAAGTACCACAGAGCAGATGTACAAATGAGAGAGATGAACAGAACTAGAATAGCAGCCAGAAATGAGAAGGGAACAGGGAAAATGGGAGCCAGGAAGTGCTGCATGACTTAGGATACTGTAGGATTGAGACGACAAAATGCTGAGTTCCAATAAGAACACTAGAACAACTGAGCAACTAATTGAGGAAGCCAGGGCCCTAAATACTGTCCCAGAACCCCAGGAGGCACTCCTACCAGAACCGGGGTGCAGTCCCTTTAAGAGCAAAATACTGCCAGTATATGTGCATATATGTGTAGTGCTTGCTGCAAAGCACAGGAGAAGGACACTCGCTGACTTCTTCTCACAGCTGGTACTCGTCAAGGGACCATTCCAGGATGTCAAGGGACCTTAGACCACTGGTCCCCGTGGCAGAGTTTAGGTCCTGACACATTGGCATACAGGTGACACTGAAAAAACAATAAAAGGGGTGCTATAACACCAACTGAGAGGGGAACAGATCCAGAAAAGGCTTATTGTCCAATAATACTGCCTTTCCTCACAAATGGTCTTTTGGTTCAGTGGGCACAAATTCCCACAGACATGCTCCAAAATCTTGGGAAAGCCTTCCAAGTATAGTGGAGTCCGTTATAGCTGTAAAGAGGAGCCAACTCCATATTACTGACCATGATTTTTGAATAGAATGTCCAACAAGATCATATAGGTGTGATGGCGTGACATCCACAAACTTGTGGTCATATATTAACAAAAGAATGGGTTACTCAGGAAAGAATGTTGCATTTTTTAATTATGTAGTTGTAAAATTGTGTCAGTATGTGAATTTTTGTTGATGGTAGAAATTTGCCAACTGTTAATGATTTTTGTGAAAAGTAATATTGCAAGCAAAGAAATTAGATGCCAAGTGCTTCTCTCTCGAGCATATGCTTGAGCTGTAGATATATAAAATATATGTTTATTAGATTTTAGTAACTTGCACTGTAAATTTGAGATGATATTCCAAGAGCTTTATTTTTGAATAGTCTTAATTTCTATACTGTCTACAGACCCTGTGTACCAATGCTTGTAAATGGTCTTTCCCACTTTTGTAAACATGCTCTATAACATAATATAGTTTTTTCACAGTGTAGTGAGCAGCTGTCTAAGAAATACTATACCAGATGCAGCTTACACAGTAATACAGCAAAAACATACAGTTTCTAAGCAGTCTCAAAGCATTTTGAAGCATATGAAGGAAGGGAATATCAGAAAGACAAGACAATGATGAAATAATATTATTCCTCTCTGTTTCAAAAATTCTATCATTGAGAAGTACAATAATCAGCAACAACAACCGAAAAGGTCTGAGCTGGAAGTCATTCTTCACACATGAACAAACAATCACAATGGCAAGTATGGGCATACATTACTATATTCTTGATGCACAACCATTCGAACCGTGAAAATGTACTATTCACGCAGTAGCAAAAGTGTCAGAACTCTGTTGGCCTCAATGCTCCAACATGATCATTACCGTAAAACACAAAAGGAATTATGATTATACCTGTTGTTCCACGATCATTCTCATGCTGTTTCACACTCTCATACTCTAAATTACTTTCTTTCACACTCTCATTCACTCTCTCTCACTCTCTCTGAATGTCTCACTACCTTCTCTGCTGACCGATTCCGTATCCATGTCTACTTGCTGTGTAGCTCTTCTTCTCTTGCATCTTCTTGCTCTTCTGACTTCTTTCTATGTTCAATGCGACAAAAAAATCTTCCTTGTTCGTCTGCTTCTCCGTGTACAACTGTACATGACCTCCAGGTGGGGCTTCTAGGCACACCCTCCTCCCTGATTGGAGGAGGAGAAAGCTACGTGTTTCTGCACCTCTCTCCCTCCATTAATCTTTCTGTAGAATTCTGGCCTGTGGACTTCTGCAAAATAATTATGGGGGCTACCTGTTCCACCAATAGCAGCGAAGAGACAGGCTGAGCAGGTAGGGAGATATATGAGATAGCATGAAAGAGTGAATGAGACTCTGAAAGAGCATGAGAAAGTGATTGAGGGGGTCCCACCTTGTTTTTGGAGATTCATATGACTTGACAAAACTGTCTATTTTCATTAAAACGGAAATTCGTAAGAATACAAGTGCACAATTAAGTCACCAGACCAGTGTAGAAATATAACCTACTGCAAAAATGTACTGGTCATTGACTGACAAAGTGCAGAATTTATCTAAGTAGTAAGTACTGAACTATAGTAGAAGAGTTAGCCATAAGTAAAGTGACCATATATGCTAGAGAGTCCCTGTTATTAACTGCTGGCAGGGGTTCCAGCAGGGGTGTAACTAGAAGCCTCAGGGCCCTGGTGCGAGAACCTGTTAAGGCCCCCCTACCCCAACCCAATCTACCCCCTTCTTACACCATCTACTTACCCTCTCCCTACCCCCTCTCACACTATCTACCCCCTGTCCCTCCCTTCTCAATCTATCCCTCGCCCTACCCCCTTCTCACAATCTTACCCTCGCCCTAACCCCTTCTCACTTTCTACCCTCTCCATACCCCTTCTCACTGTCTACCCTCTCTCTACCGCCTTCTCACTATCTACCCTCTCTCTACCCCCTTCTCACTTTCGTCCCTCTCTCTACCCCCTTCTCACTATCCTACCTTCTCCTATGCCCCCTTCTCACTATCCTACCCTCTCCTATCTCCTATCCAGTGTTCCCTCTAAGCTGTGCGCTTGTGCGCGCGCACATAAAGTTTTGAGGGAGCGCACACGTTCAAACATTGTGCGCACAGTACCTAACGGGGAGCTGGGGGGCAGTCCGTCCAGGGTGACGCTGGCACTCCTCCAGAGACGGACATTAATGTCCGCCGCTGGAGTTGCAAGCTCGGTTGGGGAGATCAAAAATCTCACCCCAACCGGCTTAAGATCAATCAAGGGAGCGGGAGGTCTGTTCATACAGACCTCTGATCCCGCTCCCTTGCTATGCGCGCGGCAACTGATGCTGTGTGTCGGGATTTGATGTCAGATCCCGGCACACAGCACTGAAGCCACGCCCACCTTTACGGCACCGGAAGCACAGGACAGAAGAAGAAGAGTCGAGAAGAGAAGAGGAAGAACGAAGAGGATGAGGAAAAGTAACTAACAGAGGAAAGGTAGGAAAACATTATGTATATGTATATATATGTATATGTATTTATGTATGTGTATGTATATGTGTGTATGTATATGTATATGTGTATGTATATGTATATGTGTGTGTATATATGTATATGTGTGTATATAT
>VKOC01028200.1:0-23668 GCA_009364415.1 Spea multiplicata
AACCCTTTAATGACAAAGCCCGTACATGTACGGGCTCAAAATGCATTGTTTTCAATAGGTTTAGGGACCGCCCATTGTCCTTAAGGGGTTAAGAGGTTAATATTACTTGTAATCACTTGTAGAAAAACAAAAGTCCATACCATTTAAGACAAAGTGATATACACTCACTTGCCACTTTATTAGGTTCACGTTGCTGGTAGCGGGTTGGACCCCATTTTGCCTGCAGAACTGCCTTCATTTTTTGTGGCATACTTTCTACAAGGTGCTGGAAACATTCCTCAGATATTTTGGTCCGTATGGACATGATGGCATCACGCAGTTGCTGCAGATTTGTCGGCTGCACATCCATGATGCGAATCTCCCGTTCCACCACATCCCAAAGGTGCTCTATTGGATTGAGATCTGGTGACTGTGGAGGCCATTGGAGTACAGTGAACTCATTGTCATGTTCAAGAAACCAGGTTGAGATGATCTGGGGCTTTGTGACATGGTGCATGATCCTGCTGGAAGTAGCCATCAGAAGATGGGTTTACTGTGATCATAAAGGGATGGACATGGTCAGCAAGAATACATAGGTAGGCTGTTGCGTTTAAACGATGCTCGATTGGTATTAAGGGGCCTAAAGTGTGCCAAGAACCATTACACCACCACCAGCCTGAACCATTGATACAAGGCAGGATGGATCCATGCTTTCATGTCGTTTACCCCAAAGTCTGACCCTGCCATCTGAATGTCACAGCTGGAATCGAGACTCATCCAACCAGGCAACAGTCTTCCATTCTCCAATTTTGGTGAGCCTGTGCGAATTGTGGCCTCGGTTTTCTGTTCTTAGCTGAATGGAGTGGCACCTTGTGTGGTCTTCTGCTGCTGTAGCCCATCTGCTTCAAGGTTCAACGTGTTGTGCATTCAGAGATGGAATTCTGCATACCTTGGTTGTAACGAGTGGCTATTTGAGTCACTGTTGTCTTTCTGTCATCTCAGCCCAGTCTGCCCATTCTCCTCAGACCTCTGACATCAACAAGGTACGTTCGTCCACACAACTGCTGCTCACTGGATATTTTCTCTTTTTCGGACCATTCGCTGTAAACCCTAGAGATGGTTGTGCGTGAAAATCCCAGTAGATCAGCAGTTTCTGAAATACCCATTGAAATGCACATTCTGGGACAGGAAAGGACCATCAAAACTGGTGCAAGAAAGCTGGATGCATACAATTGTCTAAAATGTCTTTGTATGCTGTAGCATCAGCATTACCCTTAACTAGAGGCCTGGCCAAAACGCTAAATAACAGCCCAAGATCAGTATCTCTCCTGCATCAAACTTTATAGTAGGCACTGTGTATTCCGGTAGGTAGCATTATCCCGGAATCTGCCAAACACAGATTCATCCATCAGTCTTCCACATAGTGGCACTTGATTCAACATACTTTTGGTCATATGGCATATGGGCAGGGCACTCTTGTAGAGACTCAACATACTTATACAAATCCTTCTACCGATCTCTGAAATTTCAATACTCCACCAGGCGCTCCAGCTCTTCATGTAGCACTCCCTGTCTATGTACAGGATATGACAGGAGGAAGGATATTAAGGGCTGCCGACGGGGCTGCTACTTACTCTATCAATTACTGCTGCCATTGCTTTAATAGAGCTCATTGTTCTTAAGCACCCCAGGCACCTGGCCTAGCAGATCCACGTTTCTTCTTCACTGCTAGCTTTTAGTTCTAGAGTATGCCAGCACTGCTCTCATGTATGAGCTGCACTCCATTGATATATATATTACTTACAATGCTAATACTTAAGTGTTCAGCATGTAAAGTGCATATATTTATTTACATATCTACAAATAAAGGACGGAACGGTCATGTTGTTAAGAATATGCCCTATCCATAACCTATGCAGAGGTCTGTTGGATATATATATGTCAATTTATATATTGTTAGATTTAATATCAAGTTGGAAATTATATTAAAATGTACTAGTCTGTGAAATGTTAACAGTATACAGGCATAACACCTTGCAAAGTAGACAGGCTTCAATAAACTTTTTAGAGGTATGATCCACAACAGATCCCTTCACATTTTACATGAGAAACAGCAGTGCATGACAGAATGCGGCTCTTTTATTTATCACTGAGCATCATGAACTAAACACTTGGGGAAGCATGGTGAGGCTGTATGAAGATCAATGATGCACTGAAGAATACCATTTCAAGAAGCATCCATCTTACACCAATCAATATCAGACTTAAAATGATCTCTCAGTGAAACACTTTGTTGCAGGCATTGCTGCCAGGCTACTTTCGATCACATGTCATTTCTCAGCTCAATAAATCTTTTCACTCAAAGCAGCTCTTCATATTCCATGGGGTACTGACATTGGCTTATAACAGATCCTAAAACAAAGCAGACATGAATGCCAGCTGCTCTGAACATATTGTGTTAAACTAAATTCAATCGGCCAACACAGTGCCTGAGACAGACTTTGTATAGAACTTTATATGAATGTTAATAAATTAACCCTTTGGTATTAATAAGATATCACTGCACAACGTGCAGTATAAAAACATTTGTGAATGCATTTAAATTGGATCTGTTGCTTTCACAAAATTGTACATTTTATAGTTTACTTACGCCTATATAGTGTTTAATGCAATTTATATGCATTCAAACTCACCCTATGTGTATATAATAAAGAAGCTACCCTAACTGTTATGGGATCTTCATTACTTAATTTACTGATTGAGGCTGATTGAATCAGGTAGCCTTTGTAAGAGCAGGCAAAAAGAAAGTAGAGATATCCTGGGCAAGAAAATTCTAGTTTTGCCACATTTTCCCACTGTTTTCCACAGATATCAGCTGAGGTAAAATAGTCTATGAATTTTAAACAGTTTCTCAAATTCTACCCTTTTTCTAGTTTTGCCACCAGTTTAGAAAGTTTTTGTAAGTATGGAATGGGATTGGAGAGATCCTAGCTTCCTTCAAACTAAATATGTCACAAGCAATTACACTCATCACAAGATAAAAGTCCCAATTTCCTCTAAACATGCCTTTGTTATTGTTCTTTTGCTACCTGATCATATACGCTGGAAACCTCTGTGGCAGTTTGAGAAAGAAGATTGAAACCCAAATAACTAACCTCATCTTTAATTCTGTTGTGTAATACAGTTGCGAAAAATGCCATAAAACTGACAAAGATGTGCACACGTAGACACACAGTATTTCGCATTGTGATTCTTCATTCATGGTATTTGAAGGTCCTTGTTAGTATATGCCTGTTGTCATAGGGTTGGAGTGCATCAGCCTGAGAGCTACCTACATACAGCTGTTTCAATATTTCTTTAACCTCATCAGGCAAGGACAGGCTTGACAAATGCTAAAATGTAGGTATATTTTCTGTAACATTTGTGCTGCACAATTTAATGGCTTTCAGCCTGTATCATTTGGTATACCAGTGTAAGTAATTGATTTTGTCAAAGCAGGGAATAAACAAACAGATAATCAATGACACTTTGTCCCTTTAGCCCGGTTACAGATGCTTTTCCACCTCAAGCCCCAATTTCCCACTTACTTCCTTTGGTCTGAACATATTACTCCCTTCAAATCCCCATCTACTTCCTAGACCAGTATAAAATTTTTTCCTGTGACTATTGTTTTTATCCTTATCATTTTTTCCGTACCATCTCCTGTATTGTCTCATCCAGGTCCCATGTTCCCCCCCCTAAATTAATAAATATATATTTTGCACCAAATTGGCTTCTTTAGTGAAGGTATTACAGCTGACTAATTAATATTGATTAATATTTTTAGTTTCATTTTTGCATCCTCCTGATCTGTCTGTGCCAACCACATTTTGATCAGGGCTCCGTACGTGCGACTCCAGGCAGGGCTCTCCTGTCTTTGAGTGAACTTCCAGTGGGTCTCAGCACTGACACCTAACGGATGAGAATTCCCAATTACATGATCTGGAAATCCTTTTATGACAATGTTACATGCCATACCTAGCGATGCTGGATTCTGCTGACAAGGCAGTCCTAAGGGGACAGAAATGGTTAATGGGTGGGGACACTTTATGCAGATACTTATAACACCCCTAGTGAGTAAAAAGAAGCAGAATTTGAGACATAAAATTTGATAGCAGCTAAGAACTATAAAACCCATCTACACTGCCCTAGTAGATAGAGAACAATGCAAATACATTACAAATTTAAAAGAACTTGTCATTTTAATGCATTCAAAAACAACATAGTATGTACTACATTTCATAATTTGTCCATTGCTAGGTGTTTAAGAGTGGCCTCCTAAACCCGTTCACTTGTTGCTTCTAAAATGCCAAAGTTCCTGTGAGTGAGCAAATGGGCATGATATGATACCCAGATGGCCTGAAACATTGCAGGGAAACAACAGTATAGTGATCTGTGTTGGCTCTCATGGTTCACAAGAGTAGGCAAATAATAATTTAAACAATCTCCCAGTGAGGTTTTAGGTGTTTTCCTACAAATAGCCTCTAAGGTACTGCTCAGACTTTGGTCCTGTCAGCAAAGTATGGCTATATTAATATACTCTGTATTTGTTTTTTTAGGTCAACAACAGAAGTATAAGATTGAGATACTGTATTAGTGAAATTACATGAACATGCAACTAGAAATATTCAACGGTATTTTATGTACACTTTTATTCCTAATGTTCTTATAAATTGCTTAATTATCCAATTAAGCAAATGCCAGCAATGTACGTAGACTGATTTTTTGGCATGAATGAATGCCACCTTGATAGCTGTCAAAGTTATTGTCACATTGTTATATGCTATGTTGACAGGTAAGACAAAAAATATTCATGGAGCGCCATGAATAGAGATTCTGTATCACAATCGTGAAAAGTAACAATAGCAATAAAATTGACAATATACAGAATGGACAATAACATAAACACATTGAAAGACATTCAGGAGAAGAGGACCCTGTTGGTTTGAGGAGGTCAAAGGGGAATTGGGCAGAAGGAGAGGATGCATGTAGCTTGTATTAGGAGGGTAGATCGTGTACACCTTTGAATAGGTTGGCTTTTATTTTTCACAAATATGAAAATATATTTTTAGGGTGTTTCAGTAAAACAGTGAATTTGGAGCAAGATGTGATTTAAAACAGGAAGCTTTACATTGGAGAAAAAATACATTTACACTTTTCACACCATATTATTAGGTAATGTAATATTATAGGGGCACTTTCACTATATCAACAGTATCACCATTCTCATCTAAGTATAGAGTCTATAGAATAACAGTAATAGAAATACTCAATTTAGTAAAAATGACATTATTTTAGGATTTGATATTGAGACATTTCTTCACACAAATGTAGTAAGGTTTATGGACCTTGCTTTTTGCACTGGGGCACAGTCATCCTGGAATAGAAAAAGGCCTTCCCCAAACTGCTCCCACAAAGTTAGAAGAATAGCATTGGCCAAAATGTCTTGGTATGTCCCCTTCCACATACCAAGACATTTTGGACAATGCTTTGGTCCATAAAGAAATGATTGGATGAGTTTGGTGTAGAAGAACTTGACTGTCCCGCACAACGCCCTGACCTCAACCCCATTGAACACCGGATGAACTGGAATGTGGAACAATCCCCACAAAACACTCCAAAATCTTGTAGAAAGCTTTCCCAGTAGAGTAGAAGCTATTAATGTATTTAGAATGCAATGTTATAAAAGTCCGTATTGGTGAAATGGTCAGATGCCCTGATACTTTTGTCCATATTGTGTATGATTTACACTGTTAGCATGTTAGCATCTAACACATGTGTGTAATATGTATAATGAGTTACTTTTTCATCTTCCCATCCTGAAAATAAAATGTCTACTCTTTCACAATCATTGTGTTCTAGTGATATTAAGTCTCATTAAGTAGATAATGAACCATACACTAATTACCAAAATCAAAGTTGGTGATTCCATTTAAAGGTGCTAAAAAGTCCACATTTAACATTCGTATCTTAATAAACAAGTGATTGATGCACTTCCTTGACACAGAAATATAAGAAATATTATTTTAAGAATTTGTAATATTGGAGGGATATTATAGTAAATTGGCATAATCAGAAGAAATGTTCATTGATTGCTATAGTGATTTGCTCTTGAACATACTATACATAACACCCATAGAAAAAACATGGCCAACACTTGCGTTTATTACTGATGTTTAAGAAAACTCAGCAAAACATAATTCATATACTGATGATGATGATGATCGATCGATGAAAACTGGCAGTAACAGAAAACGGCCTAATTAACCTTAACATATGATATAACCTTTTCATCGTCAATTGAAATTAGGAACGCTACCGCATAGATGTTAATTGATCATTGTCAATATGTTATGGCTTATTTTTGACATTTCCAAGTATTGACAAGTAGATTATATTCTACAAAATCAATAGGGAAAAAGCACAAACACAGGGAATCTACAAGCAAATGTAAAACACTTTAATCATTATATTTAAAATGATATTTTGTTTACCAAAAAATAAAGGGGTTCTTTTAGAATGAATAATCTCTGATGTGTCATATTTCAACTGAATATAAAACCCAATATTTAGGATCCACACTGGTTCTGGCTGGGTTTGCCTTTAATCAGAAGCTTGCTTTATTGTTCTTAATAGAAACATTATAACAACTAATACAAACACAACAACATATTTTATAATATTTTTTATATTGGTTAATTCAATACGATGCATGTAATGAACATGATCTGTATGTTTCAAAAGGAAACATGATGTAAACTACTTTAACAATATGCCATGCTCGTTTTTATTTTCATTTCTAATTAATGTTGTGCATATTAAATCTCAAGAGCCATATCCTTATAATTGCAAACTTTTCTGACTTCCAGGGCAACAGGGAAATGATTTTGACAGTAGAACATAACGAGACATATTGTACTGACCTACAGATTTCCCTATCAAATTAATCCAAGTGCAGAGAGGATATAAAACAGTTTATCCCAACTGACAGCTTCCAAATATCTTGATGCTTTTTAATTACCGGGGTAATTAACCTCTGCATTATTATTGTTTTACTCGTGGAAATTCTACTTTTATGAGAATTTAAGATTTGCAACCTCTGGGAAAGCATTACTGGAAAACAAGAATTATAATAAGGATCCGGCCGAATGAGCATCGGAGCCATCAGAAGTCACAGTAATTCCATGCAAGTGCTTCAGTTTATACTGAACATTGTGCTTCTTCAGACATGCACAATCGGAAACTGAAATTGCGTTAACAGCATCACAAAAACTTGTTATAAAACCATCCAACCATTAAATAATGCAGTAACACCTGTATGACTGATAAAAAGCCCCATTTTAAATTAATAGCAATCAGATACTCAAGCATTTTAAAATGTACCAAATTCATCTTGTAAAAAAACTTTAGAAGGGTTTGTGAACCAAAAGTCTCCATAGGCTTCTCCAGAAGGCAGCTGACATTGGCAACTTAAATAATGATTGAAAATACCCAACAGAAAAAACATTCTTTTATGCACTTTACACTATATGTGATGATAAAAAAATGTTACATGAAAATTAAATAAATGAAAATAAACATAATTTTAAACAACTTTGTACTGTGCTGTTATAGTAACTTTTTGATAAATAGTTTACAGAATAAATTTGAGTCTGGAAAAGTACATCTGTTTTTCAAATATTATGGAAACCCGTAAATTGCCGATAAAAATGTATTTCCATTGCCCGTAAAATAATTTTATTATGAAAGTACTTTTACTAGTTAAATATAATGGAAAGCGTCAAGAAAAATTTGTTTGAATTTATATAAACAACTAGTCTAACAACTAAGGCATTCTAACAATGTTGCTACCTGCCAGGCGAGAACAGATCAATATATGGGCAATGGTTTTGGACATGATTTAAACTAGGCAGATATATTGAATTCGTAACTTCCCACCAAAATGAACCAGTTACCTACCATCCTTCATCAACATGTCAATCATATAAAATCAAAATTGCATCTGTTATGTGTTTGTGTTCTACTGCTTTCTTTGGCTATACAAAAGCTAAGAATTATAGATTAACTATGCTCTCTTTATTTTTTTAAATATAAAAATCACATATATTATTTTAAAAAAACTGTGCTTCATGTAAGGGGTTTCCATGGCTGAGCAGCTACAAGCCTCACATCACCAAGCACAATGCCTAGCGTGGAATTAAGTGATGTAAAGCACGGCGCCACTGGACCCTGGAGCAGATGCCAGGAGAACGTTACCTGCCTGACTGAATTGCGCCAACTGTAAAGTTTGGAGGAGTAGGGATAATGTTATGGTGCTGTTTTTTTGGCCCCAGTAAAGGGAAATCTTAGCATACCAAGACATTGTGGACATGGCTATGCTTTCAACTTTATTACATCGGTTTGGGGAAGGCCATTTTCTATTCCAGCATGACTGTGCCCCATACATAAAGTCACGGTTGGATGAGTTTGGTGTAGAAGAACTGGACTGGTCTGCAGAGAGCCCTGACTTCAACCCCATCAAACACCTCTGGGGTGAACTGGAAAGGGGATTGTGAGCCAGGCCTTCTCGTCCAACATCAGTGCCTGACCTCACAAATACTCTACTGGATGAATGGGCAAAAATTCCCACAGAAACACTCCAAAATTTTGTGAAAAGCCTTTCCAGAAGAATGGAAGCTGTTGCAGCTGGAAAGGGGGAGGGGCGACTGTCCAAAAAGTCCTTGTTGGTATAATGGTCAGGTTTATATAAAGAAAATAACAAAAAGAAACATAGTGTAATCTTGTTATTTAGTTGATCTCCTAGGCAATGTTAAAATTAATGTTAGTGTCTGTGGAACAATCGCCTTGTATTTATGATGTTGCCATCATATGGATTTAGTGGCAGCAGAACGCCTTTTAGACATATCTTTGAATTGAAAACTGCACAGTTTTTAAATGCACTATTTGTTCCAATTTATTCATACATTTTATATTGTAAAGAAGATAATCAAAATGGCATAGACATAAACTTTGTGTATCCATGTGGTAAATATTCGTGGTGTAATGTACATAGGAAAATAACACTTTAAGTCTGGGATAAGGATTACATACCATAAATGAGTAGTATAATAACGAGGGCGGATTAGACTAGGTTCTAGACAATATTGTGGGGTAGAATGGAGCATCAAAAGGGATATAAAGATAGTTTATATCCTTCTGAAATTCCCTCTGTTTAGTATCTTTAATATAATTTCAAAACTTTTCCAAATATGGGTAGAACAAATACAGGGTTGAATATGAATATAAAAAGTGTTTAAATGAAATGGGAAAGGCATTGGGGGCTTTGAATAATGACTTAATGGAGGAATAGATTACAAAGCTTTTGGGAGGAGGAAGAATGATGACATATTGTAGAATCATTCTGATGGCAAGGGGAGAGGGAGCTATAACAGATGAAAAATAGATTGCATTTGTGGACAGGATAATAACATCAGTGATGCGAATGATAATGACATACACAGTGGAGTATTTAAAAGGTGTATTCTGCAGTACACAGTAATATGAACTTTATCTGATTTTATCTGATTTTTATCTTTCTTTTACTTATGAAACAAGGGTGGGACCTGTAGAAGTGACAGGTTTAATTAAACGATGGGTATATGTGTCTAAATGAAAGAAGCGGAACACTGAAATTAATTTCAATAAAGTACTTTAGAACAGAATACTGAAGTTTCCTACCAAGCTTCTGTCACAACGAAATGACCTTCTCAAAAGTTATACAGTCAGAATCTATTGCTGCCATATTGACTTTATACTTCCCTTGAGGATATAAAAGTAGAACATTCAAAATCATGCCAGGGTTTTCCTACATTGTCTCACAAAATGCAAAGAGTATATGCAGAGAGCCTGTGAAGAAAAAGTCTAAAGCACTTAAAAACATCTCTGCAGCTGAACCTATTAAATTCATATCCAGAGTAAATCAATAGTTCTTGCTTGGTACAGACGAAAAATAAAATCCTGTTACAGAATATGAATCCGGGAAAGAATTATTATAACAAGCAACTGTAATCTCATTTTAAGGGATATTAATATTAACTTAAACTTGCTGCAATACAAAATCTGTCTCTATGCTTATTCATTGTTCTTGGATTTTGTTAGAAATTCTCAGAGGACAAGTCGCTGCTCACCGGATTTATACATTTAATGACTAGTTCAGAATAACGATTTTAATTCTGTTGTACTTTGTGCATTAAAAGGGGAGTCTGTCATTATATCATTTATCATAACTAAATTAAATTTAAGAAAAGTTCAGTTTTCTTAATTTAGGTATTGTAACGATGTCTTTGTTTTTTCCTGCTGTTAATCAAAATACAAATAAAAAGTTTTATCAATCTTAAAGAGTTCTCGGGTGTAAATCTATTTGATCTTGCCTTTACTTCAAATAGAAAATGCAAGGTATTTGGGGTTTTCTTCTCCAGAGATAAAAATAAATAAATATCAGAGCGTTCTTGGAAAGAGAGCTTACATGCTTGTGGAATCCAATTCATGTTTTTTAATCAAAATTGTCTGTTTCGTGGGTTCATACGATTCTCCAAAAACAAGGGCAATCCCTGAGGAAACCGCCAAAAACAAATTTAAAAAATGCCAAAAGTGTGTTATTATTCATCCATTTGTCGCCACGTGTAGCCACCATTACAAGCTATTTTGATGCTCACTGATGAGGTATAGCGTGGGGGGAGGGACTGTGTATCGGAGGGTACATATCAATAACTGATAGGTAGAATTAGCCAAAAAACGGGGGTTGGTCTCATTGATAGTAATGGCTGTGATTGATGGGTCCAACAACCTGTGGGAGTTTTTTCTTACTTTTTTTTCCCACTCTGTCCAATCAGGATTTAAAAGGGGAGGGACAAGCATTAGATATAAAATGGCGTATACTGACGCCATTTTAACTTGTCAGTAGCAGCAGTTACAGACTGATGGGAGTTGGAGTGTGTGACAGTTGGCTTAAAAGGGGTAATAAGGTAATTCATAAAGTAATAATAGTGTATTTTAGTGCAGAAAATGTACTGGTGTGGGGTGGATAGAAGAAGCTGTAAGGTATGTATATAATTTTTATATACCACCGCATCAGACATTTTCCCCAATTTATTTTAGAGCAATATCTCTAGTTTTTGATACACAAAAATTATTTTTAGGCATTAGACTGTGCTTGCCCACAGTGTGTTTTAGTTGTATTAAATAAACTCTACTCCACAACAGAACATTATTTGATTTTTTATTTAGCATATATTATTTAAAAAAAAAAAAAACAGAAAATGTTTTGGTATGAGACCTTAAAACCCATTCCTTATAACTAACTCCACAGGGCTGTGACTTGAAGAAATATTTTCAAATGGGTAGGTCTTGATAATTTAATTGAACATGGAAAATGAATGAAGATACTTTTAGATAGAATATGCTTACCTATGAGTCATTAAGGTAGAATGGTACCTTGCCCTGTTAATAAAGTAGAATGCCCTCCCATGGTTCCCAACAAACACTTTAATTGTGCTTTTTGTAATTGAGCACGTATAGTACAAATGTAGTTTTAATATGGTTCAGAGTAGACTAATAATTATTTAGTGCTAAATATTTATAACCGTTATCCATCACTATGTTTCGAGGAAACTAAGGTGCCAAATTTTGAAATAGATGTTACAACATTTAATTAAACCCTGAAGGGTAAAAACAATTAATATTAGCAGCGCAACAAAATGTTTATTAACAAAATAAGTCCAAGCAAAAAAAAAGTATGCAAGTAAATACCAAATACATTTTAAATAACCCCACTGTTGAAGCAGAAGGCATTGAGATTTACCCAACATGCTGGCAAAAATTGCTTTTATCAAGTGTTATAACCCCCTAATCATATCTCTGATCAATGAGATAATCATTAAGCACATTTATGCTTATTAAAAGGACTCGTATACTATGCATCACATTTCTTTTTCTAAATCTTTATTTGGAACTGTATCAAATCATCAAATCAGTAGGCTTTCAGCTATTTTCTTTGTTTACTCACACAATCAAACTTACTTCAACTGAGTCTTCAATGCTCTCCATCCTGCATTCAGTAATGATTAGAAAACATATGGAATCTTAATGCTTCATTAGAAAAGAACATTAAAGTGCACTAGTTTCACTGAACTGCATTAACACTTAATAGCTATCCCACCATCATAATTACATAAAAAAGCTAATAGTATTTAATTTTGTGTCCGATGCAAACTAAGTGACACAAATGTATTTAGTAAGTCATACCCCTTTCTATTATTTTTCTTACAATGCTATCTTTTTAAATACATTTATAATTACCCCTGTATGAAGGGCTGGGTAGTTTTATATTCCACATTTTTTGTAAATGCATAAGTCTTATACAGCCTTCAGGAGCACTGTGCTGAGAAATCCCCAAAATTACAGAAGGCAACACATGGAATGCTTGAAACTATGAATTTCTATTAGTCATAAATCATGCATCTGACCCAGTGCAGTGTGAAATACCGCCGAGCCTTAGTGTGATGTTTTCATGAGTTGGGCAAAAAATTTCCTCTGAAGAAAATTACATAAATTACTTTTTCAAATGGAAAAAACAACCTTTCTGAACATTTGACATTAACATTAATCGTTAAAAGAAAAACTCACAATAACCTGGTTGCATAAGTGTGCACACCCTCTTATAACTGGGGCTGTGGCTGTGGCTGTGTTCACAATTAACCTATCACATTCAAACTCAAGTTATTACAAACCTGCCATCATTTGAAGTGGCTTTGTTGCATGGTCCGCAGAGAGCTTCCAAAGCATCAGAGGGATCTCATTGTCGAAAGATCAGTCAGGAGAAGGGTTCAAAAGAATTTCCAAAGCATTACATATACCATGGAACACAGTGAAGACATTCATCATCAAGTGGAGACAACATGGCACAACAGAGACATTACCAAGCACTTGACGTCCCTCCAAAATTGATGAAAAGACGAGAAGAAAACTGGTCAGGGAGGCTTACAAGAGGCCTACTGCAACATTAAAAGGAACTGCAGAATTTCTGGCAAGTACTGGCTGTGTGCTACATGTGACAACAATCTCCCATATTCTTCATATGAATGGGCTATGGCAAGGGTGGCAAGACGGAAGCCTTTTTCTTAAAAGAAAAATATCCAAGCCCGGGTGATGTTTGCAAAAACAAACATCAAGTCCTCTAAAAGCACGTGGGAAAATGTGTTATGGTCTCATGAAACCAAGGTTGAACTTTTTGGCCATAATTCCAAAAGGTATGTTTGGTGCAAAAACAACACAGCACATCACCTAAAGAACACCATACCCACAGTCAAGCATGGTGGTGGCAGCATCATGCTTTGGGGCTGGTTTTCCTCAGCTGGAAGCGGGGCCTAAGTCAGGGTGGAGAGAATTATGAACAGTTCCAAATACCAGGCAATGAAGTTCACCTTTCAGCACGTTAACGACCCAAAGCACACATCCAAATCCACAAAAGCATGGCTTCACCAGAAGTAGATTAACGTTTTGGAATGGCCCAGCCAATTCCAAATTCCAATTGAACATCTGTGGGGTGATCTGAAGAGGGCTGTGCACAGGAGATATCCTTGCAATCTGGCAGATTTGGTTTTGCAAGGAAGAGTGGGCAAATATTGGCACGTCAAGATGTGCCATGTTAATAGACTCCTACCCAAAAAGACTGATTGCCTTATTAAAATCAAAAGATGTTGTGTGTAGACTTTTTATAGCCACTGTACATACTTTTTTTTAACCATGTAGTCCTATAATACAGGCTAAACACATTTAGTAATTATTATTTATTAATGTGTTATTGGATTGAAATAGATTCCAATTTATACAATTTAAAATCTCATTAAATTTACAGTGGATGCCAAAATATACGTTTTTTTAAATCACATTCCATAAAGGGATAGATTAAAAAAAATGGATTATGTTTATGGACTTTTTTCTATACTGAAGGGCAATCGCCCTATTTATGTTCAGCAATACCCACATACATATTTTTTATGTTCAAGGGGGCCACATCCATGCCTTACATATTACCCTCTATCACAGACTTTTAATAATATTGGCATACGGTTTTGGGGTGGTGATTTTTTGGAAAACAAAATTCTTTATTTATTTTATTATTTTCCTTTTTGTGTGCATTTTTTCTTGTGCAGTATAGCACCCCCTTATGGGACCTCTCATAAATGTTTTGATGCCAGTGATGTCATGGTGACGTTACTGGGCTCCATATCAATGTTATTACTTTTTATTTATTTTATTCTGAGGCTGTCTTGTCCTTAAGTGAACTTACGGTGGGTGTCTGCAGGACTGATGCTGGCTTCTGCCAACAGTCCAGGCTGTCAATAGATGTCCTTATCGCTGCAACAAAGTACCCGTACGTCCTGATGCGCTTCTTGCCACAGGTTTTAAGGACGTATTGGTACTTCCTAAGAGGACTGAGAGGGTTAAATGTGTAAAGAATAGGCATAAACAAGACCAAGGATTGATTGAGGTTTGAGTATATACAGGAGGAGAAAAAAATGGTAGACTAGATGGGCCAAATGAGTCTCATCTGCTTTAAAGTTCTATGTTTTCAGAGATTCATACGAATTGATGAAATATACAATACCATTAAATTTACAATGCGTATGCACAAGTCTAATATATATATATCTTACTCAGTAAGTGTTTGGTATTGCAAGGGCATAAATGAAAGACACATATTTTGAATCTGGTTTGTTTAGCCAGGCTTTTTGAACAAATACACTGAACAGTCGCATAGAACGTTTGACGTTTAGTCGCGCTAACCTTACTTCTGCAGCCTATGCAGCAGTTTAAATGTTTATGTCATGCTGAGAGTTAAACTGTAAAACAGATTTCTTTAGATGACGTTTCACATATGATATTTTGTGATATACAGTATTGTAGAAGATCCAAGCTTCTCTCATCTTAATGTGAATAAATCTGTGACTTCTCACTAAATCTGATAAAGAAAATATATCTTTCACTTGCCAATGCTGCATGTAACGTATGACACTTAATTAGCACCTTTGCTTGAAGTGACATCTGCAGAAAATGTGTCATTATTGGAATTGCTTATCTTGCACATAATGAAAGGTCAATACATTTTAACTTTACCAGCTGTATTGCAGTTTGACTTGTGCATTGGGATTGGCAGAACGGGGGAGAGGCTGTCCCTGTAGCTCAGCCCTTTTGTGGTGGTACTCTGAGAGGTGGCCTCTAGGAGTACTCCTGGAAAAGGACAAAGCCATTATGTTCACCATGGTGATACCCTCTCTCTATTCCTCCAATCGGAGGCTCCGCCTTTTGCAAGAGCACTCTGGGAGGCCTGGTTAACGGGGCTGATGCTGGGTAGGCGCGAACAGAGAAGGGAGAAGAACAAGAAGAGGGAACAGAAGCAGAGCTGTGGAAAATGAGACAGGGACACGGAAACAGTCAGCAGGATTAGTGAGATATGAAGAGAGATTATGAGAGGGAGTGAATGGGAGTGTGAGAGACAGTGAATGGGAGAGTGGGAGAGCATGAGTGAGGGTGAATGACAACCTCCGAGTTTTAATAATAGAAAAGGGCAGGAAATTTCATTGATCAAAAAAAGGACTAAAAACGAAACAAAGTCTAGTCCCAATATTCTAATACCAAAATTCTATGAATCGAGGCAATGGCTAATAGGATGTTTTGGTATTCTTCTTAAAGATTAAAATCTAACTAAAGTTTCATTTTCGCAGTGCTTTTATTTCACATATAGGTCTATACATTAACATTAATGCTGTAATTATTTAAAATGGAATAGTTTTATAGTTGAACTATAAATATTTAGACTACATTAAGTTTTTTTTTTAGGCATATTGCTATTTTCTGTTTCATTTTATCTTTGTTTAATGGCTCACATGTTTCACAATGAATAATTTCACTAGGAAAATGAAAGAAATTTTGTGCAGGTGATGATCATACCTAGTTTTTTCAACTTTTCTCGTTAAGTTGAAAGCTGTCACCTTGCCCCAAGATTGATATGCCCCAGAAATGTTAGGTTTTAGAAGCGCATGTGATTAAAAGGAGCAATTTAGTAAAACTAGAAAATATGGAAATTAGACCCATAATCGGATCTGAAACAGTGTTAATTTGTGCATTCATTTAAGGTGGGATTTTCAACATATAACTGTTTTGTTTTCATATTCTCACATCGCATAGAAGGAAAATATTGTATAAAATTAGGGAAGCAGAATAAACAGGAACTGGTTTATAACGGAAAGTACTGTTTAATTAAAAGTAAAAAAGGCACATAAATATTCTTTAGTTCAGGAAATCTGTTGGCAGGTGTTGTATATGTAATGCCTGTTTTACTCTCCTGAGATAGGATCAAACCATGTTATTCATGATGTGTTGATAAGTGCAATGAGTCTGTCTGTCACTGATGACTTGTCTGGAATGAGTTTCTGAACATGGGGTGATGCCACATGGCACTTCTTATTTCCATCTTTGTACAGAGGACACCTCTGGAAGCCATCATTGTTTCCTGTTTAAATTGATGCTGTAAAATGTAAATTCTCTACCTCTGCTCTTCTGGGAGAGCAAGGGACTCAGCAGTGCCTCTACCAAGCTGGTTATCTAATATGGGTGTAAGACAGTATGCAGTAGGACATACCATAAAAGCGTATGCCTCACTGTAGATACTTTGCTATGAAATAAATGAAGACAACTCACAGTAAATCCAATGCAATCATAAGTAACGGTAACAATCTATACTAAATCTCTAATAATAACCACCCAAACCAAAATTTTCCTCACCAGAGGAATTCACAACCTGCACTTGAGGCAGCGTGAGCGGAACAGTTGTACTCTTTTTGTGTTTCAAAGGCATGGCCAAAATTATGTACATTACAATCACACCTATTTGAGCTTGCTGGACATGCCATTCCAAAATGTGGCTGCACTCAATCTATGTAGACTAATGGTGGAATGCTGCCTCATCTAACAACCTCTGTTTCTTCTATTTGCTCTCCAGTTTCTGCAAATCCTTCTCTCTCTCTCTGGAGTGTCTCTCGGGCTGACTCTATGTTGGTTTCATCAACACAGAATTTAGTTCTCCACAGTTCTCTTTTCTCATCCAGCCCACCCCTTCTCTTCCAGCTCTTAGCCTCCCACTCAAGACTGCTTTTCTACCTTCTCCCATAAAGCTTAGTATAGTAAGACTTCCAGTATTTGCCATCTAGTCCCTGAGCCTGCTGGATGTTGTAGTCTCTGTGAGTTACAATTACAAAATAGGGAGATAGTACAAAGTCCCCCCCTGGGTAAATAAACACATTTTGTAATGTAAATATGTAATGCATCTGTAACGCCTTCTTCTACTTTAAAGAAAATACAAATGTATTTTACTTGAGGAGAATATGGTGTTTTGCAATGCTCATAATAACGTATTAGCAAGAGAAAATCAGGCCTTCTGCATAAAGAAAGAATCCCCTTGAGTGTTAAGAAAGTCCCCTGAAAAAACAACCTATGAATTAGAATTATAATGAGCATGTTGGCTTCTTCTAAATTTGTATTTGATTCAAAGCATTCTACCGCAGCAAAAACTAAAAGGGAAAAAAAGCATACAAGAAGTGAAAATAAAAATGTCCTATCATATTATTGGTATGATATATGGAATACCAAATGTTAGTGGTAATTGCAGACAGCAATGCGAGAGACTTAACACCTGTGGAAATTAGGCACTGTCACAGAACACTCAACATAATAGTCTAATTTTCTATGTTTTGATAGGATGCCTCTGGATTTAAAACTAAACATAAATTAAATAGCAAACATTTAGACATACATTTACTCTTTATTTTTGCATATTACGTTCTTAATGATATCACATTACACATGTTCTAGAACAATGGAATGCCTAGGGCAAAGAAATGCTGCCCATTTTAGTGAAGCCGTAAATGAAATATACATGCGGCATACAGAATTGTTCATATATCAAAGCACCCTTTCATTATTTTGCACTGCAACCTCTTGAGCAGTCATTATTAAGAAAGAAAAACTACTAGGCAAATCCACATAGGTATTATTAACTTGACGTCAATGTATACAAGTAAAAAGCTAGGTTCCCTGCAGATTGTTATATAAATAACCCTACCAGAAGGATTAACAAATCTTTCAAATGCAAAAGACAGTCAGATGGAAAATGAAATTACGGTAGCTATGTTTACTGGGAATATTCCCTAATTTTAACATATTAGGTTCCATAGGGTTTACTTTTCAGATCACAGTTGCAATGTTACTGTGAGCTGGGTGATCAGTAGGGTACAAGTCAATGTATTTTTATTTGTGTTATACTTTATTTCACGTAAAGGGACTTTCATTATGACATATATAATTACTAAACTTTGCCTTACATTGTACTAGTTATTTTCTAAAGTTTTTGGAGCCCTACGTTATAATGGCTTTGGGATAATATTTATCTTATTTTAATTGCCTTTTTGCTAAGATTCATTTATAGACAGTAAATCATTTCTATGTAAATACGAACATAAAAGCTTATTATACACCAGAGATTGGTTGTGTTGGAATTCACCAGCCGAACTTTGGGAAAGTGCCTGTCCTTCTCTGCCAGCCTCTCTATTTATTCATAATCATTTTCTCTCTTCCTATGAACCTCTTTAGATGTTTTGTATTCCTTCTCCCTATCCACACGCCATTTTTCTTTCTCTACTGTTTCTTTCTTCTTCGCGTATTTTCTTTTTTGCACAGGTTTTTCTATCCATAACTTTGTTATACTTTCTTTATCACAGGTCCTTTGCAATGTTAATAATGTTTGTTATCAAATGGATGCAATTGAAATTTGGAATAACCTTTTGTTAATACATTACTAGGCCTTCTTATAAAAGACATTTTTAAAATATGAGTTGTAGTTTCTGCACATGTAAACATTATTTGAGTGTGCTTAATACAGTTAAGTGAGCAAAATCTCCAATATCATGCATTAACCTATAACATAATCAAATACAGTGTCTTACAAAATTATTCAGCCACTTGGCATTTTTTCCTATTTTCTTGCTTTACAAAATCTTGCTCTACAAAAATTGATTTTTTGTGTAGATTTCATGCAATGGACATACACAAAATAGTACAAATTGGTAAAGTGAAATTAAGAAAATATATATATTAAAAAAAAAATGGTGCATGCATATGTATTCACCCCCCTTGCTATGAAGACCTTAAATAAGATCTTATGCAACCAATTAACTTCACATAATTAGTTAAATAAAGATAACATGTGTGCAATCTAAGTGTCACATAATCTCACTATATATTCATCTGTTCTGAAAGAGTCTGCAACACCACTGAGTAAGGGGCATCATGAAGACCAAGAAGCTCTCCAAACAGGTCAGGGACAAAGTTGTGGAGAAGCACAGATCAGGGCTGGCTTATAAAAAAAATCAGAAAAGTTGAACATCCCACAGAGCACCATAACATTAATTATTTAGAAATTGAAAGAAAATGGCTCCACAACAAACCTGCTATGAGATCAGGCATGGAGGGCATTAATCAGAGAGCAACAAGTAGATCAAAAGTAACTCTGAAGGAGCTGCAAAGCTCCACAGTGGAGATTGGAGTATATGTCAATAGGACCATTTTAAGCCGTATACTCCATAAAGCTGGGCTTTACGGAAGAGTGGCCAAAAGGACCACATTTGCTGTTCGGCATAAGGCATGTGGGTGTAAGGAGTACATCACCTACCGGGATGCCCGCTCGTCCGGTACATCAAGTCCCGCGTCATGTCCGGTGCCTCAAACTCTCGCACGCGCAATTATATAGCCCTTTATGCGTTCCCCGACAAGGATGGCGGGGAACGTGCCCGAGTGATGTCACGTAGGCTTGGCGTCCACTAGCGGGCAATTCAGAAACTGAGCACTGAGACTCATTCAGTGCTCAGTTATTGTGCTGTGCAGTCCTTTGTGCTTTGCTCCTTTACGTTTGTGATTGACCCTTTGTGTACCAGACCCGGCTATTCCTGAGATTGACCCTTTGTGTACCAGACCCGGCTATTCCTGTGAGATTGACCTCTTTGTGTACCAGACCCGGCTATTCCTGAGATTTACCCTTTATGTACCAGACCCGGCTCCAGTACTCCTGTCTGCTACCTGCTTTCCGGGCTCCACCTGTATTTACCTGGCGCTCTTCCTAGGGCTCCCTACATAATAACTGAGCCTCATGGAGTCCGCAGGATTAGCAGACGCCATTGCTGCCCTTTCCCAACAAATGGCCTCTATGAACCAGTCCAGGAGATACATTCTGATCAAAACCAATTGAGACAACAAGTTCACTACCTGCAGATGCAGCAAAATACTCCACCAGAGACAGCCTCAGAGCCCCGGCACCAGCCCTCGAGGGAGCTACGGCTCTGGAATCACAGGTTCCCTTACCAGAAAGATTTTCGGTGGACCATAAGAAATACCGTACCTTCATTACATCGTGTCAAATCCTATTTAACCTCAAACCTCGGACATTTTCCTACGATTACATTTTCCTACGATTATGTGAAGGTCCATACGGTCATCTCTCTACTGTCTGATGAACCACAGTTATGGGCTCACCATTTACTTCACAGTCACAGTTCTCTCCATGATTCCTGGCCGTCATTCCGGCAAGCTATGGACACTCTTTATGACGACCCGTAGCGGGTCTCTTCAGCTACTGCTTCTCTACGTTCTCTCAGACAAGGAAGAAGACCCGTAGAGGATTATATTTTGGAATTCCAGCGTATAGCTCTGGAGACCTCGTGGAATTAACCTGCACTTCATGCTCAATTCCGCTGGGGACTTTCTGATACCATTAAAGATGAGTTGGCACGTACGTCTATTCCTCTTGTGCTTGAGGACTTCATCAAAATGGTTACCCAAATTGACCGCCGTTTAAGAGAATGACGCCAGGAATGTCAAGCTTCTACTTCTTTCTGGACTCCTGGTCGATCAGTAGCCGTGACCCCTACACCACTTCCACCGGAGGAACCTATGCAAATAGTCATTGTCAGAGGTCCTCTATCACCTACAGAAAAAGAACGACGCAGAACCATGGGACTGTGTATGTATTGTGGCAGGTCAGGTCACCTGGTAAAGACTGCCGATCCCGCAATCGCTTACCCAAGGGTAAGGACTCTGTCGGTCGTCTGTACATTTATACTGAAAAGTATCCATGTTCTTCACCGTGTTCTTCTTCTCCTCACTTGTCACTTACTGTGTCCCTACCGTAGAATAAAGAATCCGTATCTCTATCAGCTATGGTGGACTCTGGGGCCAGCGGCAACTTTATTGACACAGACCTGGTCCGGACACTCTCTATTCCCACTCGTCCCAAGAAACATCCTCTCTCTATCCAATTGGTGGAAGGAAGTCCACTCAAGACAAGATTTGAACCAGTCACATTGAGAGTCTCCAATTCGACGTGGTTTCCTCACCAATTTCATCTATCATCCTCGGTCTACCCTGGCTAAGAACTCATAACCCTTCCATCAACTGGGAGACCTGTATTTTTCAATTTAAATCGCCACATTGCATACAAACCAGTATGCCTTACTCAGGACACCACTTTGCCCCAGGGACTTCCAGTATCCTACCAACAGTTTCAAGATGTCTTTGAAAAGAAGAATTCTGATAAGTTACCCCCTCGTCGACCCTACGATTGTCCCATCAAACTTCTCCCTGGAGCTGCTATACTTTTCGGCAGGATTTATCCCCTATCGGAGCCCGAACTTGCGGTATTAAAAGATTGTATCGATGAAAATCTCGCAAAGGGATTTATTTGACCATCTACTTCTCCGGCAGGGGCAGGAATATTTTTTGTTCATAAGAAAGACGAAGATCTTCGTCCTTGTATTGACTACCAGGAATTGAATAACGTAACCGTAAAAAATCGGTACCCACTTCCGCTTATTTCGGAATTACTTGTATGGTCAGCTACGGTTTTCACACAGATAGGCCTACGTGGAGTTTATAATTTGGTGAGAATGAGGAAGGGGGAAGAATGGAAAACAGCCGTTATGGACATTTTGAATATCGAGTGATGCCTTTCGGTCTCTGTAACGCCCCTGCTACATTCCAACACTTGATATCCTAGACCGCTTCGTTATAGTGTACCTTGAAGACATATTGATATTCTCGCTGTCCCTGGACTCACACCGTGACCATGTGTGTCAAGTTCTCAGCCAACTAAGACAAAATGGACTCTATGCCAAGCTCCAAAAATGTGTATTCGAGGTCCAAACCATTGAATTTTTGGGGTATATACTCTCCCCCAACAGTATTCAGATGGATCCCAGGAAAGTCACTTCCATACTCCACTGGCCTGCTCCCACAGATCGTAAAGGTGTTCAAAGATTTGTGGGATTCGCGAACTACTATCGTAAGTTTATCCGTGACTTCTCCAAGCATATACAACCCCTTACGGCACATTTCTCTGGAACAAAGCTGAACAACAAGCATTTGACTTTTTAAAGAACAAATTTATTACTGCACCTATCCTTAGGCTTCCGATTCCTCTCAAAGACAGGATGCCGACGGCCAACTTCACCTAGTCGCCTACTTCTCTCGGACCCTCTCCCCAGCAGAAAGGAAGTACTGCATCGGGAAAGGCGAACTATTAGCGATTAAACTAGCGTAAGAAGAATGGCGATATTTACTCGAAGGTGCCTTATACCCTATCATTGTATTTACTGACCATAAAAATCTGGAGTATCTATGAACAGCTAAAAGACTGCAACCTGATCTAGCAAGATGGTCTTTATTCTTTACACAATTTCAGTTACACATAACATACCGTCCAGGGTCCCGCAACATCAAAGCAGATTCTTTATTGCGTATGTATGACTAACCTTCTGCTCCATCTTCCAATTAGAGCACGGTCCTGTCACCCAGTCATTTTTGGCAGCTACCCATTCCTTATGGGACTCCATTCGGAGACACTCGCATCAGTCTAAACTCCCGAACATACCAGGATTACAATTTCGTCAAGGACTTTTTTACTATACGGATCATATCTACGTTCCTCCAGAGATCCGTCTCCAAGTGCTCTAGCTGGGATATGGTGGCGTGAAACGAACACAAGATTTAATCCAAAGTTCCTTTTGGTGGCCCAACCTGAAAGAAGAGGTTAAAACATTTGTGTCATCCTGCACTGTCTGCGCTTGTTCCAAGGACTCCCACCATAAACCCGCTGGCCTTCTCCAACCCCTTTCAACTCCGTCGAGAACATGGGCAAGCATATCCTGCCACTATCTTCGCGTTTGACCACCTTGCTGGTGGTACTGGATCGATTTACTAAGATGGCCCACTTTATCCCTTTCGATCATCTTCCATCCGGGGTGGAGACAGCACATTTATTCATCACACATCTTCAGTCTCCATGGCCTACCTGAAAATATCATCTCCGAGGATCCCAATTCACCTCTCGCTTCTGGAGTGCTTTTTATGACCAAATACACATCTACTGTTCCTTATCTACAGCTTTCCATCCGCAAAGCAATGGCCAAACCAAACATACTAATGAAACCTTGGAGCACTATCTCTGTTGCTTTACTACATACCTTCAAGATGACTGGAGTTCCAATCTACCGCTGGCCGAATTTGC
>VKOC01028201.1:0-19936 GCA_009364415.1 Spea multiplicata
GGATTCTAGGACTCGGTGTCCGACGGCCCGAGGGATTCTAGGACTCTGTGACCGACGGCCCGAGGGATTCTAGGACTCTGCCTCTCACTTCAAAAACATCACTGGGAGCCGGCCTGGGTATCGCGTTTGGTTCTGGAGCCTTCAAATGTTTAAAGGCATTACAAGTGTTTAAAAAATAAAAAACTTCCTGAAATAAATGTTTTTTTGGAAAAAAAATAACTTAAAAACAGCGAAACCACATCGGGGTAAATGCTGGTAGGGCCGGTGTCCAATTACTGATGTTGCCCCCCTGGTGGCAGACTGGAAATACGCGGCCACAAACTGCTGGGGTATTAAAAACGCACCGCGCACCCGCCGGTTAATAATGTACGCCGTCTGGCAGCCAATGACCTTAGAGCGCCAGGGTGGCTTAGTTATCCCATATCTCCCAACTGCCCATTGGGGGCCGCAATCCCGCGATCCTGGTGTCTGGGAGACCAGAAAATCCATACTGAGCATGTGCAGAATTGCAGTTTGAGTGACACGCTACCTCACGAGCTCCGCCCCCAGCGTCCCGATTCGCCGAGGTAGAAGTTGGGAGGTCTGTTCTGCCGAGTCCAGCCCCCGTCGCACGGCAGCCATGTATATAATAATGAGATTATCATCATTTTTGGCCCTCGGCTCACCTCCTTGCCCAGGGGCATCCCGCTCCCCAGCGATGCGGTTAAGCCAATCACTTTCGCCATAAAAGCTTTCAGAGTCAAGTATTCCTTCAGCACCACTCCCCGGAGAATGACCTTCAGCTCCGGGATTCCAGAACCTGAGGAAACGATACATTTTTAGGAGGGAACAGGAAAATGTACATTTTTTAGCGACTGTTTCCATTTTTTTAATATTCAGGATAATATTTCGGCTTCGACATCAAACAAAGGGATGGCCACCCCATTCCAGCCAAACTTAATGTCCCATCATCCCCCAGCAACAGCCAAAGTGTGAATTATGGAAGGCGAATCGTGACTATAAGTCCTATCATCCTCTACCAAGTTCTGGCTCGTTGGTAATAACGGGAATTGTAGTCTAGGTCTGCAGGCCACTCATTCTCAATGTAGACTCCAAGCATCAGGTACTTGATCCTCACAGTGAAGGACGCCCCCCCCCGAAGCCCAAGGCTAGGGATACCTGGGTTAATAAGCAGGAGCCCCCCGTGGAAGGTGTTTTCCCGCCAGCTGGCGTACAGAGACCTGAGAAGCGCGCATGCGTAGCCTTCCCTGCCGCGGGTAAAAATATCCCCGTACCCGAGCAGATTTATTAGTCATGTCACTGATTCTAATTATAGAATCTCAATCAAATGTCTCGCTTAATGTCAAGGAGTCTCGGAGTCTCGGAGTACGAGGATCCGCAACAGACCGGGACAATCAAACATATACAACGTGCGCTATACGGAGACGAGATGCTGTGTATAGGGGACGGATGGCGCGGGGGGTCACTTCTTTCATTCATGGATAATTAATTACTTTGGAATTCTCTGCTATCCACACACAAAGGTGGGATGCATGAATCTGAGGGGATATTGTGGTCTGGCTCATCACATACAGGATCTATTACAGATTCCCCTCTTTTGGACCTAAATCCATCTGCCCCTTCTTGCTTCTCTGATACCCCTGTCCTAAATGTTACATTTATGTGAATCGAAACAAGATGTTTTCTATAAACTTCATTATTCCTATTAACAGCTGTCAACAATGCGGTAAAGAGCTCTGACAAAGCCCCGCCCCTAACACAAAAGTGCCCTCCTCTTCGACGTTTTGGAATGAGCGCGTGTATCAGAGTGAGTGGGTGTTAGAGTGAGCTTGCGTGTGTTTCAGTTAAGATGGGGTGCAGAAGAAATACTGCACCCGGGTGCCACTAACCCGACCCCTTTAGGGCAGTAGAACCCTGCGATACCCTCATACCCAGCAAACATTCTGAGCTCCTAGAAAAGAGGGGAATCAGGGGGAGGAAAGAGGGGCATCAGGGGAGGAAAGAGGGACACAGAAGAGATATGGCCCCATCTACAGGTGATCTCTAGTTGGGGAGGACCAACTCCGCCAGAGGTCCTCACTAACGAAAGGAGAAACCAGGAGCAGTTTGCATTATTGTGTGCCGGTAAGGCTGGCGTTATAAACTCCGGTAGTAAATCTCTATCGTTTTATATCAGATAATAAATCAGTTCTTGTACCTATTGCCTGCGGAGAGACGAGGTGGCAGAAAGCAGCAGCAAACACTATGAGGATGACGGGAAACGACACCCAGGCGAGATACTGGAGCCAGACGTTGGGTCCCAGGGTCTTATACATCCACTTGTACCCTGGAAATACGGTCCTCTAATTAGCGGCCGAGTGATTGATTTACGCACAGAGATTACACTCACGTTATAAAGATATGGTCTACAAGGTCAGAATTCTGCTAATAAAACTCTATCCAGCAGATAAACCGTGACAAGAATGACCGCAAAAATGTAGCAATATAAACAGCTATTCACTAATAATAGCAGCAGGTAACGGCAGATACCGTTCAAAAGTTTGGGGTCACTCGGCTGTTTTCATGGAAAACAAGGAAATTTCTGCCTGTAACATAATTACAAAAGGAGTTCTAACCATCAATTAGCCATTAGTGATGGGGTGATAAAGACCCATTGGAACACAGGGTGATGGGGTGATAAAGGGCGTTGGAGCATGGGAGTGATGGGAGTGATAAAGGGCCATTGGAACACAGGAGTGATGGGAAAAGGGCCTCTGTAAGCCTATGAAGAGATTCCATTAGAAATCAGCCGTTTCCAGCTACAATAGTCATTTACAACATTAACCCCGTCTGAGCTGGAGTTCTGATCCATTTCATGTTGTTTTAATGGACAAAATCCACTTTTCTTTCAAAAACAACGAAATTAAGCAACCCCAAACTTTTGAACAGTAGCATATTTTTAAAAAGGAAGATTTCACTTGTTAATGTACAAGGGGATTAAATAGCAATAAATACAAGAAATATATATATATACTTTTACAAATTATTTTACTTGTATTTTTACTAATCTTCTGCTTTTTCTACTTAAAAATTTAAAGATTAAATGTTTTTGCTTTTATCTAAACAGATCTAAACACCAGCAATATGTTAAGTATTCATTCACAAAATTATAATTTCATTGAATCTGACTTTACTGAACCTAAAAAATATTACATTCCGTGATGGAAAGTATGAAAGTGTCGTTTTAAAAGCGAGGGTGTCGTTGTGTTACCTTGTAGACTTTTGGAACTGGCATAGTCCATACCCCAACTAACGAGCGCCATGACCAGACCCAGGAGAACCAAGAAGATCCAGTCCTCCCCGAGCTTCCGGATAATGTATCGCTTCACTCCCCGCAGAAAGACTGCAACGCAACAACAAGGTGTATAACGACAGGTTGGCAGGTTGGCACTAGGGGGCGCTAGAGAGACCCCAGGGCAGACCCAGCCACACAACCCAACAAAAAGTGGCCCAAACGAATTCCAACCGGACCCGCAGGGTAAAAGCTTAAAAATTGTTACCCAACATGCCACATGTACAAGCTCTTCACTCACCCTGACACTTGGAGTAACACTCTGTTTTAACGTCTGGTGGTTTGGTCACACTCGCACTCGGTTTTTCTCGCAATAATTTGGCCGCTTCTTTCCGGGCAAAATTGGAGAGTTCCTCGGTGTAATGGCCATAGGTCTGCAAGAGAAACAAAGTGGCAAATCCAGTGTCGAGTCACAACGCCAAGCCTCTAGGGACAACACAAAACCCAACTCCATACCTCCAAGGGCCCCTCTTTCCTCTCCTGATGGCCCTCTTTCCTCCTGTGATGCCTCTCTTTCCTCCTGTGATGCCCCTCTTTCCATCCCTGATCCCCCTTTTTTAATTTTGTTATATAGACCCAATAAAAGCCATCACCTTCTACTAAAGACCCATCCTTTCAAAATATAACTAGCAGAATGCTACAAAAAATGAAAAATCACCAGCCCTAGTCACCAAAAAACACTAAAAATGAAAAGAACATATTTCAACAAATATTTATATGTAAAAAATCCTAAACAGATGAACATTAAGGCAGTGAATGAGTTAAAGGGGTATATTATATATGTATACAATATATATTATTATTATTTATTGTTTTATACAGCGCCATCAAATTCCGTATCGCTGTACAATGGGTATATATATATATACACACCTTTATATGCAATATATTTTTATGAAACATTATATATAATATATATATATATTATATGTTATATATAATATATATTATATTTTATGATATATCAACATAGCAACTAATGCGATATTATCAATGTTTGTAGCAATCCATTGGTTGCTATGGTGACCATTTTCAGACTCACTGTCCATGGATAACTCCCAATACGCGAGTATCGCCGAGTGTGTCGCCGAGTTTGTGTCCGGCGCGCTCTTGGGATGGCGTGAAGAAGGTATAAATTTGGGGATATGACACCAAACATAACCCGTTTACTAAAGATTTTGTATGAATAAAAATCAATAATTTGTTTTGTGCGAAATATCCACAAAATGTTCTTGGATACAAACCTATTCTCATAAATCAGACACATAACTATATTAATTATAGACTATTTTTATAATTATATTAATGCTACAATGCAGTTTGTACGATTCCAGAAAAAATGTGTTAGAAACATCTGTGCTAAAAATGAGCGCTTTAATCACATTATAGATATTTCACTATATATATATATATATACAATATTCTCCTATAGCACCCAGATATCTGCTGTGGAAAACTGGGACTTTACCCTTTCCTGGTCTTCCTCTACCCTGCTGACCATACCGGTTTCTAAAGTCTGGGGAGGTACAACGCTTTTCTGATTGTGGAGAAGTTACCATGGTGACAGCCCCTGCAGAAACCGGTCCTTATCACAGTCCTTCATGGAAATCATTATCATAGTCATGATCATAGTCCTCCACACAACCCTATCCTTCTCCCAGAACTCTTTCCTTCTCACATTCATCCTAGAACTCTATCCTTCTCACATTCATCCTAGAACTCTTTCCTTCTCACATTCATCCTAGAACTCTATCCTTCTCATTCATCCTAGAACTCTATCCTCACATTCATCTAGAACTCTATCCTTCTCACACTCAATCCTAGAACTCTATCCTTCTCACATTCATCCTAGAACTCTATCCTTCTCACACTCAATCCTAGAACTCTATCCTTCTCACATTCATCCTAGAACTCTATCCTTCTCACACTTCATTCTAGAACTCTATCCTTCTCACACTTCATTCTAGAACTCTATCCTTCTCACACTCCACCCTAGAACTCTTTCCTTCTCACACTCCATCCTAGAACTCTATCCTTCTCACACTCCATCCTAGAACATTGACAGAGCTTTCCTGCTATTCTTACAATACATTATTTCCCATTATGTATCTGAACCCCACCTCCTGATTGGCTGCTTATCTTATATCTATTGAAATATATGTTTGGTGAGAGATGAATGTTTAGCTGTTTGCCCCAAATGTTCCCATCACCGTGAGCAACAGTTTAACGTCACACCATATTTAAGTATGTGAACAGAGCGATAGTCTATGCTTCATGGCCTATTGATTGCTGTATGTTTCAGGTGACAGGTCCACTTTAATCTCAGTCTCCTGTTCAAGAACGTCGGAACACGGATAGAGTTTCTATTTTAAACCTGATCAATAAGGTACAAGCCGCTCCTCGGAATCAAACGGCGCAAATCAGAAAAAAATGGGTAAAAAGGCTCTAGTGATTATTAGATCGTTAGAAATTAAAAATAAAATTATGTGGAGCCGTGTCCATGCGCAGTTTGGACAGGATCAGGATGTAAAGTGGGACTGGAGTAACACAACTTCATAAAGACTCCATACAATGTCGGTGAAGTGCAGTGTAACGTCCCAACACCATCCCAAAATGTGGATATGGCCTGACGTGACCTATAAAGTCCCTCCACCTAGTGCCATCACTCCAAGCAGAGTGGGACGAAACTCCGGTCAATGGCCAGACCATGGAATTCTTCCCAATGGTGATAAGAACACCATGACTTGTCAAGGTGGTATTGATATTCCGAATAAAGTCACCTGTATTCAAGCAGGGATTTCAGCCATCATATAGCAGTTGAAAAAGCACCAGTTGGGATGCTCAGAAATCGTTAAATCAGTAAAGAACACGAAGACCCTGGGAATCTGCCCATTCGCCCTGGAGAACACTATCACTCGGGGGGGCAAACACCGTCTATTCTCAGTGATGTTTGAGGTTCATTGTGAATAATTGAGTTAGACTTTTTTAAAACAAAAAATAATACATTTTATTCTAAATCCGTTAACATATATTTACCTAGGTAGCGGCACATTCAGGAAATATCTTAAAAACATGCAATATGATTATACCAGTGGTGTCCAAACTGCAGCCCTCCAGCTGCTGCAGGACTACATCTCCCATACTCCTTCAGCTAGGGGCCTTAGGCTGAGGAGTATGGGAGATGTGGTCCTGCAGCAGCTGGAGGGCCGCAGTTTGGACACCCCTGGATTATACACAATTACACAATTAATTGGAAGGCCAGTTTTTGAGTGGACAGAGCTGCGCTCGGCGTGGTTTGGCAAGCTGTCCACCAGCCGGTGTAAACAGGGGGGGGACCCCTGTTTACACCGGACCCTGATCCCAAAGAGAAGAAGGACTTGAGCTGCTCCGGCTCTAGCTTGTCTTGTTTACGAGCTGAGCCAGATGTAGGATCCAAGCCAACGTTGTCTCCCCGTAATCATATCAATTATCATAACAAAAACACCAAAAAGTTATAAGATCAGTAAAATTGTAATGCCGCTGCGGCTTTTTGTCTGAGATCAAGTGAGTACATGTGTGAGGGTCCTCTGGCCCTAAGCCCAGGGTATGTTTTTTCGGGCCCTCGATAAAGACACCAGAATTCACTTGGACCCTTCTTAACCCACACTTGTGTTTTTGTTGTCTCCATCACTTAAATCTGCCCAGGTCTATGGCTGGTGGTGGTTGGAAACGGCACCATTTTTTTTAAATTAATACATGTGCGTTTTGATTTCTTAACTCGGTCAGATTGAAGACGTCACATTGCAGCTGGGTCCCTGAATGCTCTTTGGTTAGAGGGATGGGTTGAACATTTTGGCCAAAAATCCCTCCTTGAAGACATCAGTGGGTCTCGTTTTTGGGGAGACCCTACAAGATCTGGCCCTCCCTTGCCCTCAACCTGTGGGGCATGCAGCTCCGGAGATTGGGGACCTTCCCTGTGACCTTAAACCTTTCTTCACAATGAGGGTGGGTAGAGCTGGGTGGGTAGACCGGTTCGCCCCGGGCTTCTAGGAAAAAAAGTTATTTTTTAAAAATCGAAAATGGGAGCGCTGCTACGAGCAATGCTTTTTTTAAACAAAATAAAAATGTTTTAATTCTCAGTATTTTTGCTAACTCCATCTCACCGGCTCGCAAAATTGGCTGCAGAGAGCACTTAATTTTGAGAGTTTTGGTAAATTCGGCACATTTTCTGCAGCGGCTGAGACATGGAGTGTCACACAAATCACGGCGCTAATAATAGCATTGAAAGGCGATTCAGGGACCAGAGGGAAAGTGATACTTATTACTAGCTATCAAAATATGAGCGTGGAGAAGCGAGGACTCACATGTACTAAGGTGAGCAGATGTCCCTGTTCCCAGGGGACAGTCCCTTAATTCAGAATTCTACACCCTATTTGTACCCCAAAATACTTCCTGAACCCCTCTGTAAATTTTACATTAATAAGGTTATTTCTGACCCTGGTTCCTTCATTTTTATAATAATAATAATAATAATAATAATATATATTATTATTAAATCCAATTAATTACAATAAAGAAACTGCAAACATATTGTTTCTTTGTTGTCGTGGACTAAGAATCTGAGCTGGACTATCTGAGCTTTGCCCAAGGCTCCGTTAGCATATATTTCCTACTTTCATGTTTTTTTAATGGTTTCTCCTCTTTTCTGTGTCTCTAAAAAAGCTGGGGTTTTTTGCCCCCTTCTTCCAGATCCCTTGTGTGATGGAGGCTGCAGTCCAGAATTACCCCCAGCCTCCTAATCCAACAATTATCTTATGTACACGTAGAAATATTTATGCCGGCGTAGGCTCTCATCCTCATCTTTCAATAATTCCAACGGAAAAAAAACGCACTTCAGCCACTGAATCCCAATTCTGCCTCCAGTTACCCAAAAATGAATCTGTAAACGCCCCGGGCGGTTAAATGCTGAATTGCGTAAGTTACGTAAGCCCCCCAATTAATTCCACATTGTAAACGCATTATAGAAACCCCAAGTCTTGCCACGAGCCGACCCCTTGACTCTACCTTTGATTGCGCCGGGGCCTGGTCTCCCGGAGTCTCCTGAAGGCCAGATGTCTGGCAGGGGATCCCATAGCTGGAGGAGTCTCTGAGTTTTATATATTGATACTGAATATCATCTCCCCACCAGCCTGATTTACAGCCATTGTTTTTGGAGTCTTTCGAGGGTTCCTTGTACCGGTTCTCCATTTGTCCCTCGCCTTCCACCAGCTGAGTCTCACCTCCCAACTGTATCTTTTACTAAAGTTCTTCTGGCTACCAGTATTTGTCGCTCATCCCTTCTCCTTTCAGCCGTTCTTCACATTCCGTCTCCTATTCAAACTCCCTTCTAAATATCTCAAAGTCCAATTTATTCTCCTTGGGTCATCTAACCATTCGTTGGGTTGGGTCTCTTCACTACGTCCAACTTTCCTCCAAGACAGTTTCTTCGCTTTCTTTCCTTCGACTCGTTAGTCTCACCTCGTACACTCACTAACCCTCCAAATGCCACCTCGCTCTATCTTGGTAACAAGTTCCTCTGCAAACCTCTCTCTCTGCCCAGGGAAGTCTCTTCCGCGCCTTAGAACTGTCTATTCCTTAGGGACCTCATGGGGAAGGAGCTTGGTTAAGGGTGCAAGCACAGGTATACAGATATTTAGATATATATAGAGTGTCACATGACCGCTTGCAAAACCTGAGATATTAAATATCAGTAAGATAGCCAAAGAGCAAACGTGTCAGAGACAGAGGGGGTGTGGGTAGGTAGAGTAAGACGGACTCAGATCCAGAGTCAGGCACGTTGGGACGTAGATAGAAAAGGGAAAAGTAGAGTTACTATGATATAAGTTATTGGCTGAGAGTTTGATTGCAAGCTTTCAAGACCGGGTTGTTAGGTCCCTTCCTCAGGCATTAATCAATTGATCGAGTAAGACAGACAGGAGGACAGAGACAGACAGGAGGACATGCAGAAATAACGAATGACAGAGAGAAGAAATGTTATCAGGAGATAAGAATGATGCAGAGGAAGAGAGGTGACTCTAGGTATTAAGAGTATTGACTGTGATTTCCCAGAAACAAGAAAAACTATTAAAAAAAACCCAAAAAATTGAGAATTCGAAATAGGTGTAACTTATTTCCAACCTGGAAATTTTGGAATAAAGCTTGGATGGAAGCAGAGAAGTTGGAATGGAACCAGGAACGTGGATAAGCGATGAAGACAATTGAATTATAAAGAAGCTTTTTAGTATTTATTGCGGCATTAATTGCTTTATGAGTATTAATACGATGATAAGTAATGCCGCCTGATGCCAAAACAGAATAAGAGAGACAGAGAGAGATCTGTATGGTGGGAGCGGAACTGGGAGACTTGGAAACATAAAGGCAGATGACGAGAGAGCGGCTCCAAAGTTTGGGGTCACTTACAAATATCCTTGTTTTTTATTTTATTGATTAAAATAACATGAAATTTATCAGCACGTCAGCACAGACGGGGTTAATATTGTAAATGACTATTGTAGATGGAAACGGATGATTTTTAATGGAACATCTTTTTAAGCGCACAGAGGCCCTTTATCACTCCCATCACTCCTGTGTTCCAATGGCCTTTATCACTCCCATCACTCCTGTGTTCCAATGGCACGTTGTGTTCGCTGATCCAAGTTTCAAAGACTAATTGATGGTTAGAAAACCCTTTTGCAATTATGTTACATCAGGATGGGTATAGTTACAGTCTATGCAGCCAAAGGGTTAAATCTAAGCTATCATGTAACACTTCTGTATTCTTTGGCTGATAGCTTGACTTGTGCCGTCTGTCCGTCACACTGTATTCCCCTTCACCTTTATTCCCCGTCGTCTGTACTACTGCAACATCAGCTCCAGAAGTCATGACTCCATCACCCCGTAGTTCCCGTCTATATCCTTTTATTGATGCTCCAGTATCCCATTATTCCTCCTCAATCCCAGTTACTCCCATCGCTTACAATCATTACTTTCATTCTTACCCCTGGACCAGAGAAATTCAAATTGCCCTGTCCTACCCCAGCTACCCCAGCCTTACACACAATCAGATAATCTCGTCTCCATAATCACCTCTTCTAAACATCGGCAGCTATCCTAGTGCAAAGTCATGCAAGCAGTGCAATCACCATAGCAACTAAAGAAAATCCCCGCAACTTCCCCACTCTTATCACTTGTTTTCTACAAAACTTCATGTTTCAATGCATTTAACCCCCTATTGAGGAGTCTTCTAACCCCCGTCTCCTGCCTCCCGGGGCAATACATTTTGGTGCAGAAAAGATAACGAGAGCCTTACTTGGACCTGCGAGAGTTCCAGATACTTTGACATTTTGGTCCCTTTTTCCAGATTTGAGCTTTTCTGTGTCTTGCAGTCTCTGCTCAGATCCTCTCTCTTCTCCCGTAGACTCCCCGACTTAAGATGTCTCTCATTGTTTGTCTCGGCTGAGCTTATAAATTACCCTCACCTGCCCCCCCATCTATAGATATGAAACCGCTCCCTCTCCGGGCGAGACCGTTCCCCTTTCTCCCAGGAATTGCAGCGTGTGACCTTTACTTGATTGATAACTTTATTCTACCTGTGTCCTTGTTGATGACGGTTGTCCCTTTACACCCCTGTGCCTCGGCATGGCTGTTTGTCCTGTCCGTGTGTCAGAATTGACTCACATAACAAACTCTCAGCCTAGAGACCCATCATCCAGAATAAACGTGATGCCAGCTTTATCTAGAATCACAGTCCGCACCATGTCATCTCCTGCCCACCTTGACCCAATCGCCGGGGACCCCTCCAGCCCCGTCATAACATGACCACTTGGCTCAGCCACCCATTTCAACCAAGGGCTGTTGGCCACCGACATGCAGGGCTTCAGCTGAAAAATTGCTTAACAAACGTGAGAAACTTCTAATAGATATTTCCAAAAGGCTGATAAGATAAATCCGGTTCACGAGAGGGACCCAGAGCCAACTCCATCCATGATTATTATCTACCCAGAGAGAACTCAGAGAATGAAGGCAACAAAGATCTTCAAAGATGGCCTTCTGTGCCCTACGATGGCGAGGACTGTGACCTCAGCAAGCGACGATATAATGATTTAGGACATGGAAAGATGTATACAGGTGGAATTATTATGGAATTATAGGAGGTTCCATATAAAAAAAAGACGGATGAACTCAGCGAAGAATAGACATGAAATAAGACGTGAGGGACCAATACAGAGAATTAAATAAGGAGGACCTGGGGAAATAGTATGATCTTGAATGAGATCGGCTTGAGTGGGAAATATTTTTGAAGAAAGGAGAATGATGGGGGGGCTCTTTATTCTAGAAAGGGCATAATGTCAGAGAATCCGGATAGAAGGACGTGAGCACAGAATGTAGAATGTGGAATGGAGAATATAGAGAATAATGAGAAGAACTAGGTGTGTTTTACTTGCAATTCTAACTTTAGCCACCATGGCTACTAGAGGAACAAGGAGTTTAAGCCACAGTTACATCACACCTGGATCCTTCCTGTGCTCCATGTGTTTCTGGTAATGGGCATGGTGGTAATAGTGCCCTATATATTTTTTTTTCTGGAGGGCTCTCCCCTTCAAGCTGAGAGCTGCCAGCCCTAGAGGCAATCCTGACACAATCAAGAGACACGAGATGGTGAGACCTCCTTAGGAGATCAGAGGAGGCTAGAAATGCAGGCTGTGAATGGAGAGAAACACCAGGATATCTAGAGAAATGAAGAAGAATGGAGGAGCAATAATCCTTAACCCTTTAAATTCCTATGCAGTGCATCCTATATATACAATACATTATATCCCAGCCACATATTAACACTTATTATTCTTTATTAGAAACGCGCTCTGTGAACGGAGACAAACGAAGAACAATATAAATCCCCCAAAATTCCATCTGTGTCTGTTCATCAACTACAGATTATAGAAAGAGGGGTTCAGAGGCTGGGCTGCCTCTGTAATTATTAAAATATAATTAATAAGGAATTTCATGCTGGATTAGGCCTGTCACTCAATATACTGGCGTTTAGACAGGAGTTCTTTAATTAACTCTTTCTGGGATACAAAACGCATGTTAACGTTACCAGCTCATATAAAGAAGCATCAAAGAGACATTAGTGCTCTGGAATATATATATCTATACTGCATAGATATATATATATATATATATATATATATATATATATATATATATATATATATATATAGTCAGCAAATCGGGACACCAGGGGGAGGAGCTTAGGAGGTAGCATGTCACTCAAACTTGCAGCGCTACTGTGCATGTGCACAATTCTGCACATGCCCAGTATGCATTCTCTGGGATCACCAGACAATGAAATCAGGACCGTGGGATTGAGATCCAAAATCCCACAAAGTCCTGCAGAGCTCTATCTCTGAAGCAAAAAGCGGGACCGAGATAGAACTTGGTGGGACAGCAAAATCAGGACTGTTCCACGCAAATTGGGACAGTTAGGAGACATATATATATTAATATATAGATAGAGAGAGAGGGAGAGAGATGCAAACACATACATGAGTTACAGGATAAATAATTATCATTGGGAAAGACCAGAAGATGTTTGGGGAGAGACAAAGGGTGAGGGGACCTGATCTAGAGACCCAGGGAAATGTTGCTTCACCTGGAGACTTCGGGTCAAACCCAGAGAGAGATTCCAGGTATGGATATGAGAGGGGTAACAATAGGAAAGAGAGAGAGACCGAAGAATGGCTAGAAGACTTTCCCATATCTTACCAGCAGAAAAGTAGCAAGCGGGTGGGTTGTGATCTCTCCGTCCATCGCGCGAAAGACACAAAATGATAAAATCCCCAAATAAGGGTCAGAGATATGGAGACAGAAGGAGAAGCGGGAGATATCAGGGAGACGGGGCGGTGGATGACAGGGAGCGCTGGATACAGATGAGACGGATGAAGGAATGGTATCTCTGTCATCACCTCTTAATCGGTGGATTAACTCGATCATCTTGTCATCTGTCCGATATCTCACAACACAATCGCCAAGCAAGGAAAGTAACACAAACGGGACAAAGCAACACACGTTCACCAGCCACAAACTGCCACGCACTGCCCCCAGCGCCACGTACGGACCTGAAGACCCAAAAACAGAACTTCTTCTGTGTTACATAATAGATACATTGGTATAACGGAGACCCACTGGTGCACAGGTGAGCCCACAAGACATACGGCCCCCCAAAGCTGCTTGAGGTCTGAGGGGGGGCTTTGAATCTGTAGTAAAAGCAGATTATTCTACCAGACATGGGCAAAGTGTTTGACGGTAAGAACCCTTCGGCACGTCTGGTCTGCCGTAAATGATGGTAACAGTATACAATCTAGGCACAGAGAGAAAGGGGTTAAATTCCATAATCATGCCAAAAACACAAACTCTCGGTAGATAATTTGTGTGTCTTCACGTATTCCCACCTTTTTCCACCTCTAGCGTCCCTGCATTGAGGAGTGCAACTCCCATCACTCTCATAAGTGTTACGGCTGAGAGTGATGGGACGGCAACAGCAAACCGTCTGCCGATTTTGTTTGTTTTAAAAATAAATGTCTTTTTAATGAAATGTCTTTTTTTTTTTTTGCAGTAAATGAGTTTGTGGAGAGAGGCTCGTTACTCCCGAGCGGCCGTATTTGGCTACCTACTCCATGCACCAATCTCTTCCTAAAGGCAGTAATCAGAGTCCAAGTTAAAGTCAGAGAAGCTCCTGGGAACATCCAGCTTACTGGAGGACTCGTTTTCGGTGCTGCTGGCGTCAGTGGCTGGTCCTGCTGACATTGGGTCACAGTATTAGCCTCTCCCTCCTCAGCCAGGCGGCTGTTCCCTTTAGCTACTCTAAAACTTTATTAAGTTCTATGTAAGTCTCTGATCCTCTAGTGTTAGATTCTGGCCTCTTGTTTTGTTTCTCCTCCTTTGAAATAAACTTCCGTCCGGTACTTTGTTAAATCCCTTTATGCTTCTCTCCGATCCCTTCTCTATTCTCTCTGATCCTCTCCATTATATAACAGCGCAGATTCCACACATGTACCGTGTTCCAAAACGCCATAGTTTACATTAAAAATAGGATACATACATGGAGGGGGGACCTTGTCTCATGCATATCCCATGTAGGCTTAAATCCCCTTATTGCATTAACCTCTATCACTTCTGCTGGAAGGCCGTCCCATGTATCCATCACATTCCTAAAACTCCTGTCCAGGCTCTCAAGACTCCTGAAGACATAACAAGACTTATCTTCTATATAAGATGGTGTTGCAGGACTGACCACTGAGCTTCTAGGGGTTAAACTGCAGCAGATACTGAATGTCCAGAATAGTGAGTGAAGTTAGAAACAATGTAAGGTTTTGGGCAGCTGTGCTCAAACACAGATAGGACTCATCAGACACAGATAGGGCTCAGCAGACACAGATAGGGCTCAGCAGACATAGGCAGAACTCAGTAGAGTCTTCCAGGAGCTGTTAGTCCCAGATAGAGTCTGGCAGGGTTCCTCAGACATAGACGGGACTTGGCAAAGCCTGGCAGAACTCTACGGGGTTAGAAAGGACTCATCAGAATTTTTTAGTACTCAGCAGAGACTTTCTGGAGTTGTTGGTCACAGACAGAACTCAGCAACGTCTGGCACAGAGTTAAACCAGGTTTAGCAGAATATAGAAATACTGTCCCCGGTCAGCCAGGTCTCATAGAACCACCCAGGGTCAGAAAGCACTCCGCAGGATCTGGTAGAACGCCGCAAGTTTACTCACCGTGATCACTATTCAGGTTTAGGTGGGACTTACCGGAGTTCGGACTCCCCAGGGTTAGAAGGAACCTAGCAGAACCAGACAGGACCCCCCAGGGTTAGAAGGAATCTAGCAGAACCAGGCAGGACCCCCGAGGTTTAGACAGCACTCACCAGGGTTTGATGGTACGTGAGAGTTCTCCTCTGTACATCACCCATAACCAAAGCAAAGCCGAATGCAGAGGTAGGCAGAGGGAGGTAATACTGGCCCCCGCAGCTCCGTCCCCTGCCTGTCTCTAGCAGGGCTCGGACCCCCCATCCAACTCTCCCACTAAGTGCCTGTCAGCAGAGGCTAACATAGCCAGTGCACAGAAACATCCGGTTGTCACACGAGACTTCACCTGCTGCTTGAGACATCACCCGTCACTTGAGACACCCGTCTTGTCACATGGACCTCCAAGAATAACCGAGTGTGTCACCGTATTTTACAGTGTTACAGTTGGATAAAGTGTGTGGCGAAGAGCTTCACTAAGGGTTCTACGGTTTTGTTCCGTCTCTCTCACAATGTTGTGTGTTTGTTGTTGCAGAGGGTGGTAGATAAGTGGAACAGCGCCCCAGCAGAGGTGGTAGAGGCCAAAACAGTGAGGGGATTTAAACATGCATGGGACATACGGCTCCTGAATCTAAGACGAGACCAACGACTGATTAAGGTTTGAGTCTTTGCAGCAGGAGAAACGGGCGACGAGACGGGGCAGATACTATGTTTCCATGCTGTACTGTGTTAGTATTATGTTCTTGTGTTTTATTATTCACAGTGTGTGTTTTATTATATGTCACAAAATGCTGTGTAACCCGGTGTTTTGTCGTGTAACAAGTTATTAGTGTAACTATATTACAGTACGAAGAGCATGTAGGTGCACATAGTGGTCCACGGAACCACACAGACTCCACAAAGCTTCTAATGGTATAGATCAGTCATGTAATAGTTAAAACCTTCAGATGAGATGACGGACTCTTTGGATCCACCTGTACAAAATGTTCTACAGGGTCTTTAGAGAAGATACCGTTCCTTCTTACCCTCCATGTTTCTTTTCCATAAGAATTTCATTCTAACCCTCGCTCGGCTCATACAGAACCTCTGCAAACGTCCTTTAGAGTAGATCCTAGATGGAACAAGATACAGAGGTCTCATTAGAACACCAAATGTTACAGATCATAAGTTATATTTTAAACTCATTTATAGGAGGTCTTGCTATTTTCCATATGTTCTTTTAAGTCTAGAAGGAGAAAGCTGGCTCAAGAACACAAACCTATTAAGCTGGTGTCGAACCATTTGGTCGAAGGAGAAAGTCATTGTTGAATGAGGCTTGGTCCTAAACTAGGTGGCCAAATCATAAAAATACTCTTCAACCATGATATTAGGTGACCAAGCCAGGAGATCCTCTGACAGGACTCTGGTGTCACCTTTTTGATGACATTGCCATGTTATGCACACCAAAAGGGCAACTCAGAGGTTAGGACCGTTCACCCAGTTCATTCAAGTCATCCTCCATCACAATGCCCCACTTAATGTGGAAGGAGCAGGTCGTGACATCAAAGCCCATCTCTTGAATGATGTCCCTGCCACCAAACTGGAACAGAACGCTGGTGAACATCAAAAAGCTCCACTGGACCAAGCATATAGCGAGAGATATAGTGAGCCACGGTGGCCGAAACACACAGGTATCTCAACAATTTTCATTCATGTCTCAATTTTCTGTGCAGGGATTGGAGCAGAAAGGTTTGCTTCACCGTCCATCCATGAACTCGGCTTTGGTCAAAGGCACTGCTTGGTGGCTGCTTCCTGGCATTGATCACCCAAGAGCGCTGGCTATCTGAACGCATACTATCCATGCCATTAATGTAGTAGCCTCTAAGGTGCCACAATCACCAGGACGGGGCTTTGCTTTGTTTTGGGGAAAGATAGAGAAGCCTTCAAAACCATCCCAGAATATAAAGAATATACTCATTGCTGTACACTGTAGCTCCTTATGTGTTCTATAATAAATCAGGTATGGCTCTTGCCCGTACGAATGGTGACAATTATTGTAGTTCCTTGGCTCGCTTGGCACAGGTTTTGTTTATTTTTTGTTGTTGGGGGAGGGGGGCTTTAACTTATTACACAGTTAGAACAAGTTAGCCTTTTGTTAATAAGGGAACACGGTAAACAAATCATTTGTCTACCAAGGTCTGGGGTTTCGGACAAGTGACGTGCGGGCGCTGCAATGACGGAGGGCTAACGCATTCAACGCAGGGGTCTGAAATATTTATCCAGTTTGTGATTGGTGGGAAGATTGATGTCCCGGTCCCAGAACAAAACATGAAGAGTCCAACGCAGACAAGGCTACATATTGTGATCGTTTCCAGCACACTATGTCACCTAAAGATGAAGCGTCACCATCGAGAACGTGTCATTAATCAACGGAACACACGGAACAATCCACGGAACAGTCCCCGGAGCTCATTCGCCACGTCTGGGTTGAGAGCTTGGTAGCTCCTTCGCTGACGTCGCCTCGATCTGTCAGGCTGAACGTGGTTTCAAGAGCCACTTTCCACTGAAGAAAGTCACCTCTTCCATTGCAGGGACCCTCCGGCCATCGCGTGCACTTTACACAGTAACGTAGTAGTAACACAGTAATTAAGGTTGGAAAAAAAGTACTAAGCCCATCAAGTTCAACCGGTCTACCGATCCTTCCTGCTTTTTTTTTTTCAAAAGAAGGCAACCCCCCCCCCAAAAAAACCCCAATTAAGCTATTTTTTTTTTTAGATTTTACCACTTAAAGGAAAATATTCCTTCTTGACTCCAAGAATCGATCGGATTTCTCTTCAGATCGAGAAGCTCTAAAATATTACTGTTTATTCTATCATTTATACCCCTGTATATTTTTGGTGGCATCCGGTGTATCTGATTGAACCCCTTTCTCTGCGGTGGATTCCGTACCTTTACTGCCCTCACTGTAAAAAATCCCTTCCTTTGTTGTATATGAGATCTTCGCTCTTCCCGTCTCATTGAAAAAACGTGTGATATTTTGGGCGACTTTCCCGGCTCCAACACAACACTGAGCTGATGCTTAATGGCAATGCTAATGAAGTCCATTCCTCCATAGACTTTCATTAGCCAGAGAGTCCAGTTTCATGATTAAGACTGAGTCATTCTATTGTTCCCCACAGGCAGTATGATAAGGAGTCGGGGTGTTTGTCTAGTAGATTGGGGATCAGATAACAGAGCAAGAACTCAGAGGTACCTTCTTTGATGGTTTGATTTCAGATTGGCCCCCATTCAGCCCCCGTCTAGTCGCCCGTTTCTCCTGCTGTAAAGACTCAAACCTTAATCGTTGGTCGCGTCTTAGATTCAGGAGCTGTATGCCTATCCCATGCATGTTTAATCCCCTCATTGTATTGCCCTCTACCACCTCTGCTGGGAGACCGTTCCATTTATCTAGCACATTCTCTTCCTTACATCTAAGCTTCAGACCCTCTCGCAAACCACAGCCTCAGCTCAGATGTCTAGATAAAAGTGACGTCCCATTTGTAATCATTCAGTAGCCGTGAGCATGATGTCAGCGGCCGGAGACAGTGAGAAGAGCTGCTGTTAATATTTTCCAGGCAGAATAGTGTGAGTGAGTGGAGCGTAGCTGTGGGAAAAGGGTTAAGGTATGTCACAGAGGAATTCGTATGCGTCTCGTATGACATCACTCATGCTTTTCCCACAATAAGCAGCTCCGCGGGAAGAAATCTGGGATAAAACATTAACAAAATACTAAAACTCGCGGGGGGGGGGGAGCGAGAGACGCACCGAAGGAGGATCTATCATACAGACAGCAACCCCGATGCTGTAGCGGACCCCCTCAGACAATGTGGGGGGTGACACAATCCCAGCTTTGTAACTCCATCCCGAGAAGTTCCCACAGTGAGCAATGCCCCTGATGCCCCTCTTTTCTCCCCTGATGCCCTCCCCTGATGCCCCTCTTTTCTAGGAGGTCAGAATGTTTGCTGGGTATGAGGGGATCGCAGGGTTCTACAGCCCTAAAAGCCCCCATAATGTGCATAGAAACAGCAGGGAATGGTGGTGGCCGGTTGGTTGTGTTGTAGGAGTGGCGGCCCGTCGGGTGCAATCTGGGAAGGCGGTAATGCATAGAAGTGATTTACTGTCTGTATAAGCGCAGCAACTAACACAATAAATCAACCTCTTAAGAAAGTTAGATAAGGACTGTGATAATAGAGAATATCCGGCCGCCATCACTCCCAACCGACCTCCGGAAAAAGGGGAACAGAGATGCCCGAGATTTACAGGCTGTCATTTTACTGTCCGGCCGCAAGAAAGCAGATAAAACACATTGCGCTAGATAAAGGTGGGAAGCACATCAGCAATGGCTCAATAAACGATCAGTATATATATATACACACACAGACACATACACACATATATATACAACATAATACACACACATATATATACAACATAATACACACACATATATACAACATAATACACACATATATGCTACCATTCAAAAGTTTGAGGTCACTCAGCTGTTTTCATGGAAAACAAGGACATTTCTGTCTGTAACATAATTACAAAAGGGGTTCTAACCATCAATTAGCCTTTTAAATTTAAACTCCGATCAGCGAACACAACGTGCCATTGGAACACAGGAGTGATGGGAGTGATAAAGGGCCATTGGGACACAGGAGTGATGGGCCATTGGGACACAGGAGTGATGGGAGTGATAAAGGGCTATTGGAAACACAGGAGTGATATGGAGTGAATAAAGGGCTATTGGAACACAGGAGTGAATGGG
>VKOC01028202.1:0-11097 GCA_009364415.1 Spea multiplicata
GATGAGGGGGGGTTAATAATAAGGGTTAATAATAACGGGGCGAGTGATATTTTCTTGATGTTCTATGATTGGAGTATCGTTTCCTCGCGCGGCTTCTAGTAATTATGCAGCGGCCGCCAAGTGCCGTCTCTTCTCCATCGCGCAGAATTTCAGGCCAATAATTAATAAAAATCTTCATTCTATGCCAGGAGTTACAGATTTTGGAAGCAGATAAAATACATTAAGGACGCCAAGTTCTCCTGGCTGTATAACACAGGGGGGGGGGGGGGGAATTAAACATCATTCCTTCACCCACAAGGTTCAAGATTTCCCACCCTGCACGCGAATTCCAAACCTTTACTGCCCTCTCTGCCCGCATACTTTTTGGCCTCGAGAGACCCCATTGTGGGTAAAATCATCCCAATTAACTTGCAGTATGCGACAATTTACTTTTTTTGTCTATTAATGCGTACTTAGTACTTTTCATCCCCAAAACCTTCTGGGCTTAAACCTCGGGAAAGGAATTAACAGGTAAAGACTAAAAAAATCAGGACTGCGCCTCCGTCCCGAGGCTGTCGTCCTCCTTACCTGCTTGTGATATTTTTCCTGGCTGCTGCAGCGCATGTGGAGTTCCTTCATTCTCTAAGAGTTAACCCCACACTCTAACACACGCACACTCACAAGCGGCACTCCGGCCCCCGTGAACTCCGCGCATACACACAGCTTTAGAGCGCATGCATTTGATGCACACAGATCACGCTGCATTCCCAGGATCACGTTTGCACGAGGCGGACGCTGACCGTCAGACCCCCGCGGTTAAAGCCCCCGTACTCAGCCACGGCATTTATTTCAAGAACTACACCGTCACACTTGAATACCTCATTTATTTAAGTATCAGCCCCCCCGGCTCTGATGGGAGAAACTCCTAAACAACGTCCTTTCCGAAAGTCACCAAAATTAGGGAGCCGGAGCAACCCCAAAAACAACACGGGGGGTGGGGCAGCGCAGGAGGCACTTGAGTAAATGTCTGCAATTTGTCGCAACAATAAAAGCAAAAACAGAATATTTGGAAGCTGAAGCTGAGAACGGAGCCCAATTCCCGAAACCCTCGGCATCCACGTGATTTGAGTCCTGATGGTAGCGTTAATGGTACCTCTGCAGTCCTCACAGGGTTAAGGACTAACATTACCTTCCATACATTGCATAGCGTACGGGGCGAGCGCCCGCTCTATATCTCAGGACCAGTGCTCACATGGTAAAGATCGGAGGCGGCAGATCTATCGGCGGGGGCCAGAAATATCATTTATCGCAGGAGAAGCTGCAGATCGCAGCAGTTTATGGAAAAAAAAATAAATCAAAAAGAAACAAACATTCTTTACCTTCCTCTAGAGAGCCGGACAAACCGCGGGTCATAAAGCCGACGCGCTTTAAATATAATCAGAAGTAAATTTATCAAATCATTTTGTTTTCTTCAAAGTCTGCAGTCGTTAAGAAGTGGAAATTCTAGTGCAAAACGGATTATTCTACAAAAATAATTTCAACAACGAGGCGTCGCTGGCGGCCGGAGTCTCAGTCGTCGCTGTCGCTGCCGGATTCGCTGAGCTGCAGGTCGCTTCCTGAAACGCAGAGGGACGGAGTCACCGAGCCGAACAAAATTCCACGAAAAGGGGAGAATGCAACAAAAAAATTCAGGCCGCTAACCGGGATAAAAACACAAAAAGCAGAGCATTTCTGCAAAATGTTATCAGGGTAACTTTAGGCGGACGGGGGAAGGGTTAATTAAACACACCCCGGCGGCTGCCGGCACAGATAACGGATCCGTTACCAAAACTGATAAGCAGGGGCCTAAACTCAATGACATCAACCCAATAATAACAAATAAAAAAAAACCCCCCCCCCCCAAAAAAAGCACAACACAAAATCCTACATTTTATAATTTATAGAACACAAGGAGATTGTAGATTGCAAGCTCCTTTGCTCAAGGCCCTCCTTCGATTTTGTTTCCGTAACGGTTATATAATGTAGCGCTTGATGCCCGGATTGTACAGCGCTGCTGAATATGATGGTGCTATATTAATCAATTCATAATAAAAAGATGGTAGCGACCGTCTCTTCCATCGTGGAACGGCCTTAAGGGGAAAAAACCTAAATAACGCATGTCGCATGTCACATGTCGGAAGCGGTGCATACACGCTAATACATGGCTGATCAGAACAGGGGCGCCACGCCGATAACACGCGGACCCATCCTCCGTCACCCAATAGCTGCAGGGGTGTCGGGGGAGATTTAATGGCCGCCAAGGTAAAAGGGTTCATGTACTCACTGAGTGTGGTCATCATCTGCCCCCCGCCGTCCGGGGGCTTGGCGTGTAAGCTCTCCGAGCTGGAGGTAGAATGATTCTGCTGGATCAGCGGCATGGACACCGACTGGGAAGACTTGCGACCTTCGTCCTCCGAGTCGCTGGAGCTGTCCTCGCTGCTGGAGGACGACGAGGAACTTTTTGATTCCGACGAGCTGTCTGAGCTGCTCATTTGGTCGATTACGCTGGCTTCAGCCATCAGCTCTATGGGGGGGCCATAAAACGTGACGTTAACCCCTTAATGACAAAGCCCGCACGTGTTCAAAATGCATTGTTTTCAATGGGTTTAGGGACCGCCGCAGACAGCAAAAGCGTGCCGGCGCTCCAGAAATATGAGTTAAGTTATGATGTCACCGAGCAGGTTCACTTACCCCTCTCAATGTCATCCATGGGGGATGGCGGGGACATCTTTTCCTGCGGCGAGGAGTTTTTGCCGCTTGTTGGGGTTTTATTAGCGTTTCGCATCTGCTGTTGCTGCTGCTCCAAACGGGACTGAATCTTACTGCTCCCTTCAGCCCTGCGAGGGATAAAAACAGGAAATTTAAATTCAAAATGGAAGGGCCAGGGCTGGAGAGATCCCAGAAGCCGGTAGCCTAGGCGACTAAAGACCAGTCATGGGAGCCGACGCTTTTGGTGCCATTATATATGGATCACTATGGAGGAATCCATTAACCCCGTAGGGTAAGAACGGCAGCGAGGGCTCGCTCCGGAGTACCTGGTCTTCTTCACGCTGATGTTGCTGCTCAGCTTCTCCAGCCGACATTCCCCGGTATCGTGATTCACGATCAGGATGCATTCCCTGAGATACGGCCTCTTGGAGCCTTTAAATACCGTGACGGGCGCCGTGGAGCCCTGCAGACAGAAGCGCGGTATACCTTCGGTTATAAAATGCACCGGCTGTGCAAACATTCAGCGGGCGAGAGGTTTCAACGAACACATTTATTCTCCCAAATACCCCCAAAGGCTGTATGAACCCCCGGGGGGGGGGACAAAGGATTCCTGTACAGATACCGAGAGGATAAAGAAATGCCGGAAGCTCACAGACGTGGACTTGTTCGTGGACTCTGTAACATCTCTACATGCGCTGCCTCTGTGCGACCCGCTATCCGGACTCTTATCTTACACGGGACGATTTGGTGACCCCCCCTGGACTGTAAAACTCACCTCTAGGTTTGGCAGCGTGATCGTCACCTGTTCTCCTTTACCAACTTCCAGGTCCCCTTCGCAGGAGGTATCGATGGACGCCGGCTTAAAGTCATCTGCAAAAAGAAAACACTGGGTTGGTTTCTCGCAGGGATACTTCGTATCATCACAGCCTATCAGGGCAGGAGGTAAAGGGTCCGGGGGCTCCGGAGTGATTAAAGGGGCAGTTCCACTTCACGGCACGGTTATTACTGCCCTTAAAGGTAACTGAACAAAGTAATGACATCAGTTACAAGGCGCGGTGCGTCTCGGAGGTTTGGATCTCCGGCAGTAAATGGTGCCCCCCCTACCGGTTCACAGTGGGCTCGATGTAAAGTTTGGACAGTAGCAGAGGATTTGCATCATCGCTTGCTGTCACCGGCAGCCGTCTGCTCACACAAAGAGGCTCATTCACTAAACCAGGAGCGGCTGTCAGAAAACGTAACCGGAGAGGCTGCAGGGGCCCCGGCTCATCCCGGATTTAGTAACATCCCCTGGAATCGGGTTATTTTCGGGACTGTCCATGTTTGGCTCAGCTGGGTCATGGATGAGTCCGCAAACATCACGCCAGCGGCACAAAACCCACAGCAGGCCAAAGCCCCCCTACACAGGGTGACTCTGAGCAAAAAAACACCCCTTAAAGACCCCGCGACATGGTGACCGCACGTCAAAAATGTGTATTTGATTTAAAGCAGCAGTAAACTCTTTTTGACCGTAATACCAAAGGGTTTGCTGGATGCTTCCTTAAGTTTTGCTCAGCCAGAGACCACCCTCTGCAGAGAACGGCAGAGACAGCGAGGTGCTGCGCCCTAAATCTGCCCCCAGTGCCCCTCTCTGGGTTACCCCACATAAAGACCACAGGGACTTCCTCCAACTATAACCGGGTGAGCTGGTATGAGCCCAGCCCGACAGAACCGGCCCGGCTTACACTCACGTCTTGGATTTCCTACATGTCACAGGCGAGTCGGGCCTGTGTTCCGCCCCAGTTGGTTCTGCGGCCACCTGGCACGTGCCAGCGCTGCCTCCTGGGGCAGTTGTTAGGGGGGGTGAAGCCGGTACGGCTGCTTGGGATGACCCCATCATAGTGTCTGTATACCAACGACCCGTACGGATCCAGCAGGAAGTGCACTGTGGTTGTCTGTGGTTGGCATGGAGCACTTCCTGCCAGCTGCTGGGCCTCAGACATCATCAGCAATGGGGGCTCACTGGGCATGGCGGAGAGGAGCAGAAAGTATCTGGCACCCAAATAAAGCAGGGGGCAGAAGAGTAAAGAGGGGCAGAAGAGTAAAGAGGGGCTACAGTGAGGACAGGGGCTGGAGTGGACAGGCCATGAGTTGGTACCGGGACCTAATTTTTCTGCTTCCCCCATAATGGCAGAGCCCACAAGCCCCCCGAGTCAGTGCCACGTATGGAACAGCCCACTCCTTACATCCCATGACAGTCACCCTGACTCCCCCACGATCAGCCCAGATGGTACAGTCCTCTCCTACTGCACCACATGGGAGCACCTGCCTCACCCCGACACTTTCCCCACATGGTACTGCCTGTTCCCCATACCTCCCTGTAGACCCCATATGGTACAAACAGAGCCCCCCACAGTTCCTCCAGATGGTACAGTCTGTCGCCCATAATGGCCTCTCACATCGGATGGTGTGGAAGCCGCTGCGCGGCTGCTTCTCGAAGCTCTCTCCGAGTTTCAGGACCCGCTCCTTGGTATCAAACAGCGAGCCTGCTGCACCATTCATCCTGCTGGCCACGGGCTAGCAGCCACCGGCTTCCTACCATCTGCTGGCCACTAGTCTAAGGTATCCAATAGGAGCGGGCGGCTTCAGCCAGCGCGGCAGCTCATTGGCTACTGTGCGCCAATATGCCGCTGACTGGCCACGGTCCACTGACGTTCTCCATGTAGGACCCGCCCCCTGGCTGGTTGCTGGGAGGAAGCCCAGTTCGAGGGGTTCCTAGCTCCGCCCCATCACTTCGTGACGCGTGGCTGGGCGTGGTGAATTCGCTTGGGTTTCCCGACATGCATCCAGACCGGAAGACTGTAGTCAGTTGTTAGTGGTTGCTAAGTGACAGTCGCTGCGCCACATCCTGGCTGGTAGTTCCCGGGATAAGGGGCTATTATCATCACCCCATGAGGTAATGGGAATCATAACGTGACAGTGATCAGAGTGACTTAACTTTCGGGGGGAGCATCATAACCTACCCAGTGTCATACTAACACGCTTATACACATACTAACACGCATACACACATACTAACACGCTTATACACATACTAACACGCATACACACATACTAACATGCTTATACACACATACTAACATGCTTATACACATACTAACACGCTTAGGCACCTACTGACACGCTTACACACATACTGACATGCTTACGCACATACTGACATACTAACATACTAACAAGCAAGTAACGTGTTTATACACATAGTAAAATACTTACACACATACTTACACACATAGAAACATACACAGTAACGTGTTTGTACACACACGCAGTAACATGCTTAAACACATACTAATGCACACATGCTCACAGTAACACACACAGAGTACACACTGGGAACACGGCTCTCCAGGCCTGCAGTATGCACAGCCGGGGATGGGTTGTACAGGGCTGTGCTGGGGCCCCCCACACAATGTTAGGCCAGTTATACCCCATGGGTGCAGTAACCCCCAGAATGACATAACCTGCCCCATATGTACTTAACCCGATTCTGAATGATGGTCCGGTCGGTCTGCCTGACCAGCGATCTATTAATCATTATATTTATATTTCTGCAGAGCTTATTAAAGAGGAATGGCTGCCCCTGCGGACCGGAGCGTGCTGGCGCTGGCGTCTGAGATAACGGAGAGCAGTGCCGGGGATGTCCCGGTTTTGTTGCTGAAGCTGAAAGGTGATGGGAGTTGGTGAGTAAGAGTTCTGTTCGCTTCGCGTTCGGTTGGATTTTAATTCGTTGCTTTTGTTCCAGAATCATTAAGCCTCGTGCCCCCCGGGAGTGGAGAACAGAAGAAGCTGCAGGAGGATCTGTATAACTACGGACTTATTCAGTACTGCGTCCTGGTCCTCAAACAAGACTATAGCCGCGTTCCCGGCAGCTGGGCGACCGCCGCAAGTATATCTGATATACTCAGGTAATAAAATAACAGCCACCCGGAAACGCTTTAACTGCTAATAAGAAAATCACAGTTTTTTTGCATCTCATTCATTTTAATATGAAACCTAACATTAAAGCCGAGTCCGACCTGCCGGTGAATCGTTAAGGGTTGCTGCTGGCTTCTCTTTGGGACCGGTTACAGTCATGCTTCTGTATAAGCACCACAGGATAGAGGCATTATTATTTCGGTTTATCTTGCGCGTTAGGATGCTATTCATTGTTTCTCTTTTGGTTATTGTATTTTCTGCCGTTATATCTTCCTGCCCCGTAAACCTTTCTAGCGGGTGTTGCGTGGGACTCGATCCCAACGGTGACGCCGAAGAGTTTTACAATAAGCTCCTGCCGTCTGCTGTCCAGAACATGCTGGTTTTGGGAAGAAGGATTCAAGCTCGTTTTGTCCGGTCGGTAAAGGTAAATTAACTGTTAATTTGCGTATAACAGCTTTTAGGTTAACTAACATCTTGCACAACGTCTGCTGTGGACTGTGACTCTCTTAATGCTCAGCCAGCACGATGGGGGTCCCGGTCCGGCTTCTAACAGAGAAAATGTGCTGGAACTCAGCAAACCTTGAAAGGTTTTACCATCGATTCTTTGATCCGGATCAGGCTCCTGTAATAATATTTAATATGTGGGACCACGAGACTGGAGAGTTTCTGTTTACAGGTTCAGCTTGGCAATTTTTTAGATTGAATTGAGGGGTTCGTTCACACAGAAGAATCTCAATTTATCGAGCGCGTGCTTTCAGAATGATGCCAGAATCAAGGAACTTGTAGAGAAAATGAAATCTGTTTTTTTTTTCCCAGATTTTTACTGCAGTTTAAATGTTTCTCAGGCTTCGTTTTCTTATTTTCTAGGACAAGGAGAAAGGAGAATTATTGCGCAGTTTTCAGCTGGTGACGGATTCCCTGTGCCGGCTCTTCAGACACCACACGCTACTGACCAGTACCGGTAAATCCCATAAGATTGTATATGAAACGCCAATAGCGTGCTGCGTAATCATTTACATTCACACTGAATTTCATTTAGCGTTTATTTGGGCTATGATTGATATTTAAGTCGTATAGCATTTGGTTTATGATTTTTTAATCATTTCCCATTAATCTCTTGCGTCGAGCTGTTTTCCTGCTGTGGGTTACCCAGTACTGATTGCCGCTGTGTCAGTTTTGCAGCAGGAGCATTTTCTGCAGTTGCTGATGACCGATGATGTAGAAACCGGAAGCGCCGTGATGTCAGTGCTGCAGAGCATCATGCAAGTTAACAGGTGAACGCTCTGCTGGGCTGGGTCACCGCGTGAGTAAGTAGTGCAGGGAATTGGGTGACAGAGCGAGCAAGTAACTATTCATACGTTTTACGTCTCTAAGAATAACTGTCCGTGTGCGTTCTCTGCATTATGGAAACTATAGCCTTGTTAATAATTTGAAATATAAATGCCTTTTTTTATCAATTTAGAGTGGTTTGTCACATTTGTGTAGGTGGTTATTGTTAGTTTCCAACCAAAGATCTGGCTTTGTCGTTGGCAGTGCGGTACTGAGCAGGATCCCAGAGGATGCGCTGCACCCTATTTTGGATGAACTTGTCTACAAGCTTTCAGCATCATCTAACCCGGTCACCGGACACGCTGCCGCCAGATCGCTGCTCCGAATGCTAGAAGCTAAGCCTGACATTAAGTGGATGATGGCGGCACGGTATAAAGGTAAATCGTTCTGTCTGCTTCATAGATCAAGAGGTTAAACCTAGAACGTGTTTTACTTTGAGAGATTGGGTATGGGGTTAATACTGGACAAGGTGCACATACATTAAAAACACCTTTAGGATAATAAATATGCAAAAATGAAAACAGAAATAGGACTTCTAGTTTATAACATTTATGGTCTTTCTGCTGTGCAGGTCTTCGGTCGCTGTTGAGCAAGCAGTGGACCGGAAAAGGTTTTGGCCGAGAGCTGAGTCGTCTCCTGGATATTTTGTGCTCTGGCTCCTACCAGCAAGGAGAAATGCAGGTATCGTACACACGAGGCTGGGTAACCACTACTCCTTAGTACGATACATTTTCCAGTTTACCCGTCACCCGTAAAGCTTGTGCAAGACTCTCATTGCTGTATTATTAGAGTTTTTGTTATTGTTATCTTCTTTTTTTTAATATTATTAAGTGGATTTGTTCTGTCTGCCACCTATGTGATTTTTCAAAGCAGCTGTTTTATTTATATACTTTCCTGCCCAAAATAAAGAATATCTATGTGTTATTGATTCATGTAAGTTTTGTATATTTTGATGACAGATCCCAATTAACTAACTTTAGACTAATTTGTACATACTCAACGTGGGCTTTTACAGTTCCTGTGGCCCCCGTGGCCCCCTGGGAAGTCAGTCCGGACGTATAATAACGCATTATGTTTTTGCAGAGACTACACCAAGCAGCTCGTAGCATTCAGGCCGTGTGGAGGGGATTTCAAACCAGGAGGAGGGTGAGGAAGCTCCCAGTTGCTGTGACAACTTTACAAAGGAGTTTTAGGTACAAGAAGCCCATCCGATCCTCTAAAATGTGTTTATCCCGTGAATCTGAAATATTGGTGCTAATAAAAAGCACCAGCTACGAAAAGCAGAAAAAATGGATGCCATTCGTGCAGAGATATCGTGAAATTGAACGCTCGTTGCTGTCGGCCGCCGGACGGCTCCTGTTTATTTCTGCTTCTATATCGTGATTCAGCAGCAGGTATCAGTAAAGCTACAGAAAACTCACAAACGTCTCATTCTGCTGCTTCTAATATTTTTTTGTTATGTTTGTTTAACACGTTGAGGTTATTTGGGTTACTATTAGGCCTTTCCAGCCCACTTACAACTAAAACAACTTGATTGATGTCTTTATGCTGATTGGAATTCCATCATTACAATGATTTTAAAGGAAATATTATTACAAGTGCTGCTTATCTGTAATGTCTATAAGCTCCCAGTTTTCAGACTAAAAGAACACTCAGACTGATATTGTTTTTCCTTCATTTTACGTCTTATGTCTGGTGAAATATTGAAATAATGTTAGAAAATTGAGTGCGCTTTTCTGTTTTTTTCTTCTTTCTTTCCTTCTTTTTTATTGTAGAGCTAAAAAAGAACAAGAGCTGCTTTCCCTAAAGAGAAAGAAGGAGGAAGAGGATCTCAAGCAGCAGCTGCAGCTCCAGAGAGTGAGAGCGATGAGGATGTTCCGTGAGAAGCAGCTGAGTCTGCTGGAAATTGTCAGTGCAGGTACATAATCTGCGCATGTACAATGTTACTTCTATGTAAATACAATGGCTGTGTTAAACCTAGACTGACGGCGATGTCCCTTCTTTAGGGCAAATGGATAAACACATTCAGGAGACGCAGGAGACGTCTGCGCTACTGATTCAGAAGCACTGGAGGGGGCATAGAGAGAGAACGCGCTTCCAGCAGCAGAAGGCGCTTCTCAAACAGTACAAGGCGGCTGTCACCATCCAGAGAGCAGTCAGTGTCTTAGTTGAAAGCGTCTCGAACATCCTTAACATTCGCTGCACGCACCCTGCGTGTTTTACCTTAACCTGTGTCCATTCATACAGGCGCTGAGGTTCTTAGAAAAGCGCAGAAAAATCCGGGATTCTTTATTACCCTGGAAACAAATGCGGGAAGTGACTGACGAGCAGCGGCTTCGTTTCCAGCAGAAAATCGACACTTATGTCCAGCTGCACCCAGTAAGTTACGTTATAAACGCCATGGCAGGCAGTTTGTTGCATACTGTGAAACTGCACCTCCCATCATGCTCAGCAACCATGTGGTACTGAGCATTGTAGGAGTTGTACTTTCAGCTGTCGTTTTGACCACCCCTGAGTTGTAGATCTCTGTCATATTCAGTGCTCATAGTATTGTTTCCATGTAAAATGTTGAAACTGTTGCTGTCCTCACAGTTTACATGGATACATACGGCTTTACATGGATACATACGGCTTTACATGGATACATACGGCTTTACATGGATACACACGGCTTTACATGGATACACACGGCTTTACATGGATACACATGGCTTTTCATGGATACCTGCGGCTTTACACGGCTAACCTCGGCTGTGTTCTGTGGGATGCTTGCTGAGTTTAATGAAGTTCCTCAGGGTCTATTTTTATTTTAACTTTAATAAAGTAATGCAACGTATTTGTTTTCGGTTTTGTTTCAGCTTCACTTTTGAAAAAAACAGGAACATTTTAGTATTCCTTTAAAAAAAGCATTTTCTGTTATTAGAAAAATGATGTATTTTGCAGTCAGCCTGGGAATAGTTTTTCAGCAGTAAATCCACATCCAGCTTCTGAAACAATAAGTCGTGTGAAGAGATGCAGATTTCATCCACCTATTATCACTGCTGCTACCCCATGACAGCCAAAGGGTTAAATTTATGGGGGGGGGGG
>VKOC01028203.1:0-29832 GCA_009364415.1 Spea multiplicata
ATATATATATATACACACACACACATATACAAACATATATATATATAAACACATATACATACATATATATACACACACACATATACACATATCTATACACACATACATATACACATATTTATACACATACACACACACATATATACATACATACATATATAAATACATATACATATATATAAATGTTTTCCTACCTTTCCTCTTCTTCTTCTGTCCTGTCCTTCCGGTGCAGTAAAGAAGGTGGGCGTGGCTTCAGTGCTGTGTGCCGGGATCTGACATCAAATCCCGACACACAGCATCAGTTGCCGCGCGCATAGCAAGGGAGCAGGATCGGAGGTCTGTATGAACAGACCTCCCGCTCCCTTGATTGATTTTAAGCCGGTTGGGGTGAGATTTTTGATCTCCCCAACCGAGCTTGCTCCTCCAGCGGCGGACATTAATGTCCATCTCTGGAGGAGTGCCAGCGTCACCCTGCCCGCCCCCCCGCTCCCCGTTAGGTACTGTGCGCACAATGTTAGTATGTGTGCGCTCCCTCAAAAAGTTATGTGCGCGCGCACAAGCGCACAGCTTAGAGGGAACAGTGGTTGTATCCTTATGTTACTTGGTTCTTTGTTGAAACAACAAATGTGGCTCTTGTGTTTTTACAAATATTTTGTGCAGTCCAGAAGGTTATGAGGATTTATCAAACAAGCTACCTAATTAATCCAGTAAATGAATTTGCAGCAGTTTTCCCGCTGTGGAAATATGCTTTTTTTGGAAAAAATGGGTGATTGGCTTTAGGATTTCTAGCGCCCTAGGCAAAAAAACTCACTGGCGTCCGCTATTTGCATGTATTTTCTTACTAATATAAGACAGAACTTGGTAAGCACCGGCTACCTAAGTTATCTAGCATGGCTGACCTACTACTCGACTCTATTTCCCCCTCCCCACCGATATAATACCCTTCATAATTAATACAGAAAGGTGCAGTTCAGCATTTAAATACTGATTTTCTTATAGATAAGAGAAGTATTCTTTGGCTAAATGGACATACAATTATCTTTTTCTTTTATGCTCTTAAAGTAAGTGGTAGTATAAAATAAAATCCTTCCTTATTGTCTGCAGACTAGAAAATCCAAAGCCTGTTATGGGTAAGAATAACTACTTCCATTACTGTAAAAGCTGCTGCTAAAACAGGTGTATTGATTTAAAGTAAGAAAGCGAGAAAAAGCAGTAAATGTTGTGCAGTTTTAACGTCCTTTTGAGCAAGCAAGTTCCACAGAATCCTGCAATTTGTGACCTCCATTGTTAGCCCTCTGGGTATGAGGGACATTTGGAGAATAAGTGAAAATCCAAGACCTGTGATGTCATATGCAGCTGTAAAAACAGTATTCCTAGATGGGCCATTTTTTTTTAATATCCCATGGAGAACAGTTTTTGTACAAGCCGACCCAGGTTCTACATACTCTATGCCTCTTCCAAGTTCTAAATAGGACTGAAGCCAGGATCGTCGCATTGATTATAACTATAGGCAGGGCCAAGTGGTGCGGGTTCTGTATAAAGAAAAGCTTTGCCATAATTAGATTTGAAGATTAAGAGAGGAGAGGATATACTTAATATTTTTCATAAACCGCTTCATTCATCATGGAAGGTGTTCTGACAAAACACGCAATTCTGTGATTTCTGCATCAGGATTTTTGGTCAGGTTACATACCGTATTTAGATTCTCTAAACCAGAAGTTTTTAGGGTAGTCAGACATGTCAGCTCACCAACCTCACACTCCAGAAAAGACTTTGATGACCCGGCATAATGCATAGTTCTTGAAATTCATCCAACTTATTCCACTATACATTATACAAGCCATGGAGTTGAAATATGTATCTCAAAAGCAATCGTTTTGGTGAATAAACGGCTCCTGCTTTTTACTCCTCTCTTGAGTTCCCATGAAAAGATTCTCAGCTTTTTTTTTTTTTAACTAAATTGTGAATAATACATGATATGAGTAGTGATAAAAATGTAATAAATCAGGCAACCATGTAGATGCCAGGTTTGATAAAACCAAAACCTTGTAGGTGTCCACCTAGTTCTAAATCATTGTTGCAATCACTGCTAAAATACAGGCTACCCCATCAAAGTCCTTTAATCACTGATATATTAAGTGTCTCATTGGTGACTGACATTAGAATCATGAGATTTGTAATAAGCACGATGTTAGTGCAGCCAGGTTCCTTACATACTGTCTGGGAACAGTCTGTTCATTTCTTTGTTGTGGTATTTGAGACAATTCCCATTTTTTTTGACCTTGAATGGTAATCAGTGTCTAGAAAATAATTTTCATGCAATCCATTGATAATAGAATGAAAGAAATTGATGGCCGGTGAGGGGGACATTTAACCACTTGCATCTCTTGTAATGGTAACAAATCTTGTGTCCTTGTTTGCACGTATCTGGCTAGAATTCTTAAAGGGGTAGTCCCATGGAAAAAAAAATATTCTTCTAGAGCATAAAATCCAGTGCTGTATACAGTAATATTGGTCAGCATTAACAAAACCTGTTTTTATCATCTGTAGACCAGGAGATGATATTTTGGGTATTTTTGTCCTTCTCAAACACCACACTGAGCTTTTTCTTTATGGCAATGCTAATGAAGTCTGTTCATTCACTGAGTGACCAAATGCCCCCTGCGGTGGGAAAAAGCCTTAGTGCCGTAGGGCATTATTCAAATTTCCCACACAGTCCTCTAGATTAATGCTTCTGAATTTACCCTCAAATTACCACACAGTTCAGAGTCTCGGGAAATCAGAGTCAGTCATCTGCCCCGGTTTTCAGTTTCAATGTGGAATCACGTGGCCTTGCAGTAGTAGCCTCTAGGCTGCCATTTGGCCTAGTACTGGCCCTGAAGATACCTTCATGTATCTGGAAGCTGTCATTTACTTGTCACTTGTGGATTGAAAGAACGACTGAATAACAGGAGATACTTGATAACCACAATTCAATTTGTCTCTTTATAAGCAAACAACGAGCAGCATGCGGGTTTAAACACCCTGTAGGCACAATGTGCCAGCGCGGCTCGTGTATTGGGCCTTGGACCACACTATTTAATTGTTGTCTCTACTGCATTTCCGACAGGCTTTTCCATCTACCACTAGCCATATTCTTTTGAGAAAAGAAAAATGATACTTAAGTTTTAGATTCCATTGGGTTATGGGAATCCTAGCAGGTCGTTAGATAAAACACCAGCTCTGGAGCAATAACATATAGATATTTTACCTAATGTGCAAATAATCGAGCCAAAAGACCAAATTCATATTTCCAACTTGAAAACGATTCTCATATATTATGCAGGACTGCAAAATGCGACAAGTTGTGAAACACAGTGCCATTAAAAATACATCCGTATGCGTTAAAAGTAGATGTTTTTAAGTCTTTATTTGTTGTCAGTTGGTTAGCACATACATTTGTGTTCACAGATACCCAAAAGCAATAAGGGGCACAGAAAATGGACAGCAATAGGCACTACCAGCTGCAAGTTATAACACAAAGAAAAGTGTAAAGAAATCTACGATAAGGAATGGCAATTACTATCATGCCTGCTTTGTGGACTTCAACTCTCATCATTCTCAGAAACAAAAGCATAAAGTTGCAGCAGTCACCTAGCCATCACTACAACATGATATGTCAAGTGCGATCAAGTAATAGAATGTGTGATTTTTAGAGAAACACAATAAATCCACGCAGCTTTACTTCTAAGTGAATTCAGTAAAAGTATTTGCATGGAGCAGCTTCCTAAATCCTAGCGAATAAAATACTGGCATCGAAAGCAATCTGCAAAACTTTTCGGCTTCTAAATGGCTAATGTAGAGTCAACACTTGCTATAGCGCTTCTTCATTTTTACTCCTTTTTTTATAGCTGCAAAGTTCATGATTTTTTATTTTTAATATTATCCTGTTATGCTGTATTTGTTCCCAATCTGTTCTCTCAAATTCTGACGTTAAAGATTTTTTTGGTGCAATCGTTGATCGTCCAAAAAACATTATTTGTTGTAGTAACCCCTTTCTTGGTTAATGGTTCAGAAATCCATCTAAATGAATACATTGATTGAGCTGCATTATACATGATAGTACCAGTAAAAAAGTAGTAATACGTCGCATTTTGTGCTGGAGAGCTGAAAATTCCCTGCATAGTTTATTTTTATTTGTACAAGAATCATTTTTGAATAAATACCTGGATTAGTATCCTATCCACAGGAAGGTGAAAGGCATTATTACATAACAATTTACATACAATACACACCTGAATGAAACCTGTCGCGTCCACCTAAGTGAATTAATCTCTCTCAATCTATTGCTATATTCAAAGGAAATGCTTTGTGACTGTAAGTCAATACCGCAAACGTGGGTGGAATGATGTGAAAAAGGCAAGACTTTAACTCCTATAAATTCATAAATGAGTAATCAATAAATATAATCTTATATTATCTAAATAGATTTACCAGATCACAAGACAGAGTTCTCTAGGGGAAGTTATTTGATTGAATTCTTTGTTTATTTTGTACAATATTACCTAATATCTGGTTTTAGAGTGTTCATGGTTTAGTTGTACAAACAAGGGGGTTTCTGGAGTTTGACCCCTTTACTGTTGCTCCAGCGGATGAGCAGAGAGACACCAGAAGAAAAAAACATAGAATTCACCACATCCATCATTTTTCCCCGGACATGTAGACAATTCCCATGTTTCTGACCAGTTCATGTAAAATGCTTCCCTACAGTGTGATTGGTGGAAAAAATGACGGTCACCCTACTCCACTTATCTGTCTTTGGAGATCGGTACAACTATACATTTTTGGTATAACGTAATGATTGATCAATCATGGGTCGGTATTTCTGAAATGTATGAAATTATATATGCATGCATCGTCACGATATAAGAGGATTTTCATTTATAGTAAACATGTATCAATAAAGGGAAGAGAATTCATAACCTTTGATACAAATGAGTCTTTCACCCCTTCTATTGACTAATATGTAAAATATCACCTTCATGTTACATTTTTCTTGATGGCCTTTAACCCTTTCGGAGGCAAAGGGGGCATGCAACAGAAAGTAGATCAATGTTGTAGATATTTGCGTGACAATGTATCCCTTTCATGGCTTCGTTTCTTCAGCTTTAATGATCGAATTTGTTAACGTAACTGATGAACATGTAAGCAGATGTTTCGTATGACCCATTGTCATGGGTAATTGTTTTAACCTGCTTTCCATCTCATTGCAAAGCTTCAGAAATGTTTTGATAACATACATGAATCTATTTCAATGCTCTGCAGTAAACTGGTAACATACACCAGTGATCACTACATCACTACACTACATTGCACGTCTTGGAACCGTGGACATGGTGAGCACTAATAATACAGACGCAAATAATTTCATTAATATTCATCAATACTTTCTTTATAAATATCATCTGATCCCCCCTTAACCGCGTAAATGCAACCAAAGTTATTTTTTGTGAACAATCCCTTTAAAGCAACTACATACATATATTATCCTTGGCTGTAACACTGCTCTTATTAAATCCCTTCAGTTTCAATGTATTACCTCCTTATACTTATTTTTAGATATATAGATGTAGTTAGAATGTCAGCTCTGATAAGTGACTCCTATAAGATTTTCTGTTTATCTGACCCAAAATGTCAGGGAACGTCGAGATGAGTTAAGATCTGGATACGTTTGTATATTGGCATAATGTTTCATTCCAAAATATGATATCCTGATATCCCAATCCTGCGAAAAAACACACGTAACCAGGTAAAATATCACACTTTCTGCCTGGGTCTATAATCTCCGGACACTGTTTTTGGTTTCAAGCTCCACCAAAAATGTTACCTTTTCTAAATCCACAGGGAGTAGAGTAAATATGGCGGATTTGTGTAATATAATGTCATATGCAGACAACAGAATAATGTACCCGTCTAGTGTCATGTGTTTGTTAAATTAACTTCAAGCCATCAGGTGCTAATTCAAAAATCCATGAGGGATGTAACACACAGTTTGCCCAAGTGAAATCAGATTTACCTCTGGCTTTTTACTGATTTAGTCTTACATTAGCATCAAAGGTCAAGCAAGATATCTATTGATAATCTGTCCAGCCATCTTTTTTTTTACCTCTTGGCCAAATCAGCTGCCAAAGTGTATTTTCCATTTATCTAATTCAGATTTAGTGTCTACAATTAATCTTTATCCAGATTAGGTAAGAAACCTTTTTTTCACACATCTGAAATTGCATGTTCCAATGTTTAAACTATTCAATGCCCCAAGTTTTTGTTTGAAGATGAATATTTTTTTGGAGCCACATAATCCAATAGAATCCTTAAAACACAAAGATCATGTTGTAGTCATGAGAGATGTTTCTCTTCAATGGAAACCGAAAATCAAATTGTATATTTCAAGATGATTCCATGCTCATTTTTTTCCAGTATTTCCAAGTGATTTCTTAAAAAATATAAGCCCTTTCTTGTGCTGTACTTAATAAAAACAAGTCTGAGTGTTACGCAGAAAAGCTGACAAGTCAGCACGAGTCAGCACAAAACGTGGCTTCTTCTTCGACCATCATGGAAAAGAAAGTGCTTTCTGGTGAACACTCTGTCATCTGCGGTGGACTGAGGGAGCTCCTTCCGCTGTCATTGTCCTTTCCTGCTAAAAGAAAAAAAGGGTGCATTAAAAACTATTATTTATGATCAATGCAGTTTCAATCTTCTGGCAGGGAATAGTTGTCTTGTATTCTTGCAAACCTCTTAAAGGGGCAGTGTTTTTGCTTATTGCACGGCTATTGACGTTACCTCTATATATTATACAATATCAACGATAAATGGCTGATAAAGGATATAGGCACTTTAACAAAAATGTACACTACTACCTATTTTATATTGCAAAATCCTATAAAAGCTAAAATGTGGAGGAACTTGTAGTAACTATTGGAAACTTGTGGGTATCAGGGGAGTCACCATTTGCAAACTGTCCCAAGATGACTTTCAGGTAATTTAACGGGACTTCCTAACATATTTGATATCATATCATGTCACTGGTTTTAGCAGTTAAAAAAATATATTTAAAAAACTGGGGTCAGACTCCATTAAATTATAAAATTCAGGAGAACCTTTGGGCTTTCTTTGAAGGAAAAGCTTCATCTAGCCAGTGGGTCACCAGCTGAGCAGCAATGACCTTGTTGAGGGCAGCACAACTCCTGTCCTCAAGGTCTACAAGCAGGCTTCGTAATTTGGATATCCCATCTTAAGCACAGTTATCGAAATTAAACATTTATTAAGTTACTTGTTTTCAGGAAAGAAGACGGAATTCCTGGCCTGTTTGTAGCCCTCAGGCACTGGAGTTGTGCAGCCCCAATTGAGTTAATTGGTAAAAAAACGAGTTTTGCTTTGAAATGTATTGGCCATAAATCAGGAACGGAAACCTGTGGAAAATCACATTTACACACGTAGAACTTATTGAATCAGGTTAATTGGTATCGGCAAAATATTAACATAAATCCATTCTTGATTACAGATATTCTATTTTTTGTATTGATTTAGGTTACTGATCTTTTGATTGAAAAATCCAGTCAACCACACGGCAAACTAATCAAACGTAATCCTGGATTAAATTCCCAATAGGATCGAGGCACAAGCCAAAGTCAGGTCATCAAATCACAATGCAATGAATTCAAGGATTAGAAGGGACTGTACTATAAGTAGGGTAGATCGGCATACTAACAAAAAGTCAGCTCAAACAGCTGTAAAATATTAAGTTTGTATTAAATAATGTTTAATAATAACAAATCCTTTACCATTATTTAGTTATTTTCCTGCAAATTTCTACTGTAAAATTAATACAATTAAAATTTGCCTAAATGAAGTAACTTTTGCTTTAACAGAGAATTTGTGACGTACCAGTTAGACCAGTACCAATTAGGGTGCTCGGATATTATGTTATTATGGGATATTTGCCCATTCACCCTGCCAGCCTGAACTGATAAATTGAGATGATTACAAAGTTGCCAGTCTACACGTGAACTCTTCTAGCTCAAACTAGATATGAGACCACAGCCAACATGCCTGATTTTAAAATGAATATTATTAGGTGAGAGAAGGGTTAAACTTAGTATAGATCCACCTAGTCTTCAAGTCATATCAGTGAACCAGGTATACAGATGCTGCCATTGGAATGCAGTAGGTTAAACCCCAAATCCTACATAGTTGGCGTCACTTGTGGGCCTGGGTTTGGAGCCTCTGACCTACATGAAGTAAAGGTCTTATTTTTGTTGTTTAAGACAAACAAAGGACAAATGATATGGAGAAAGATGAAATATTAGTAAAGAAGCCAGAGCTGGACGTTTATCAAGTTCATGGTGATGATAAAACTTGAGTAATTACTCTAGCCTGTAACCATCTAAAATGTGCAGCAGATAACATAAAATTAAAACAAGAAACAAAATACGTTGATATTTACCATCCTTTGTCATTCTCTCTTGTGTGTTATTTTTTGTGTAAAAGTTGCTCCTTCGTTGCATCTGAGCATCAGCGGAATTCGGTAGAATACTTGGCTCGTAAGACTTGGCTCCTTCTGTACTGTTATTGGCACTTGGGAGAGAAAAAAAACATTTAATTGGTTTTCTAAAAACAGACATGATTACAGGTAATTTTGGCAATGAAGTGATTAAAACCTACATATTACAGATACCTATATTCAGTGCATTGTTAGGTTTCCTATAATATGCAGAGACAAAGGCTCTACTCCACTTTTGATTTTTCTATGAACAAATAGATGGTAGTAGGTGGGAATATTCAAGACCTTTGGATTTCTGGTCAGATGCGATTTGTTTGTGTTGTGTGCAAAGCAAGCTAGACTTCTCTGGAAAATAAGAAAGGTCCTTGGACCAAGGGACGCGTAACTGCAGTCCTCCAAGGCTGCCAAATCACATCAGCCTATCCTCTAGGATATGAAAACACTGTGGCCTTTTTTGCCCTTGAGGAATAATTTGTTTATTAAACACTCATCTACAGACACCAGGCAAGCCAGAAGGCTCATTTTTCCCTCAGAAATCTCATGGTGCTGCCACAACCACAAGGGATTCTGGGTAGGCACACTATCCCCACTATCACCCACACTACTTTCCTGGGGTCATGCAAAGGACATTCTTACTCCCCCACCCATCTAGGGTCACCAAAAGGGCAGCCTTGCTTCTTTCCCAAATCCAGGCCGGATCATGGCGCCCTTCCTCATATCCTGCCTTATCCAGGGATTTCTGGACCTTGCTTCCTCCAATTATAGCATATCCACCAAAAAAAGGACACAGCAAACCTCATCAATGGCATCATAAAGGTCTGTGAAGGTCGAAACGTTGACTGCTTGTGTTGGAATAAATTACCATTTCTAGACCAATATGCAGCTGCCAGGAACACTTATATTATGTAAAAATGTTAACTTTTCCAAAAAAGAAAACAGCAACAACATTTTCAATGTGACACTTGTAATAACCACTTCCGATGACAGTTCCCTTTCAAGGCATATTAAATGTTATAATAAAATTCAAACTATAGTATGGCAGGGCTCCACTTTTAAGCATGCAAAAGCCAACCACAAAATGCAGGAGATGAAGCTCAACTACTACATGACCCGGGTGAGCTCCTGCCTCCTAGAAGTGAATGGAAAGGAAAAGCACGTGAACCCCTGGGTACGGGGATACATGGTGACCTGAGCCCTGCAGTATGGTGCCAAGAGAATGTAAGATAATGATAATATATCACTCTGGATAGAATAATTTCAAACCTCAAAAATACACTCACTGACTTCCAAGCCAAATGTCTCAGCCTTTTCACATCAAAAGCTCCCATTCATCTCCACTATTAACCCTATTCTAAACTTTACTGAAATTAAACTTTTTCCCTATAAAATGCAATGACTTAAGACTGTTAGAAGCATATTCAATTCTAATTCCAATCAAAATAACGTATTAAAGACACTTCACATTTATCGTTCTCATAAAAAGCCCTGGTATTCATCCATTTCCCATTCATCGCAATTATCATTTAATAGGTTTTATGAAAAAAAAAAAAGAATAAATAGAAAGAAATTCAATTTACTTAACAAGGGATTAACAAAGCCTCTAATTAACCAGTCACTCATGATTGCCAATAGAAGATGAAACTGCTTGCCATCATACTTCACAGTCCAGAGTTTCCCAAATGAAAATGTATTGGCTCGATTTGACACATTTGTGTTCCTACAATGTTCCTACAGACTCTGTCAAGAAGATGCTGCTGTAGTTAATGGCCTGCCAACGCCAGTCAGTAAATCTGAGAATACTGACATTTCACCAGCCACTTCAGATAAGACGCTGGGATTTACGTTTTACATTCAATCTCATACTTTTCTATATCAGCCACTGCAGGTTTCCCCACATCCACAGACAATACAGCTGTGCAAATATATCCTGCCAAACCATGAGCAGGATATTCTCTTTCTATAAGCAGAAGAAAAAGAAAAGTAGGGAAACATTAGAGACAAGCAAGAACATTGGATTTCAACAGCCAGTGTATCACAAAATGCATTTGCAACTGAGCCATTAGTTTGAAGGGTTCGTAGAACCCATAGCCGAGAATAAATATGTCTACTAGTAAAGGTACTTTGCCCTTTTTATTTTATAGAGACTCTTAGTACATGTAGGTGTGACACCTTGTGACCTCCAGGAGTTATTTGGGATTATGTCTAGAACACCTGCTGAACCTGCTACAAGAAAAATATATATATAACTCCATTGTGCCAATGAGGAGTACCGGAGCTCGCTGCCTAAAGTTGAGGATCATTTAAGAAACTATTAGGCTGTTCTACCTGCCAACGGAAAGATTTGCATCTTCATAGTAGGACGTTCATTAATTTACATAGTTTGCACACTTGAATTTAGTCTTCATCCTCTGCTCTTCTTCATTCAGAAATAAGAGCAATTCTCATGTAACCAACCAAACACAGAATTTGACCGAAGAGAAGAACCATTTGGCCCATCTAGTCTGCCATTTTTCTTGATATAGAGACTTCAATCAGTCCTTCTTCCCGTCTTATATTCAGGATCGCTTTATGCCTTTCCCATGCATGTTTAAATCTCCCCGCTGTATTATCCTATACCCCCTTCAGATGGAAAGCTGTTTCATTTATCTACCAACATCTCAGTAACGTAAAACTTCCTTACATCTAAACCCCTGACCCTTTAAGATTATGATTTCTACACTTCAATGGGACTAATCTCTGTCTGAAGATATGTGATTTCCCAAGAGGAGGGCTAAATTAGCCCTTTACATTGCTTAGTTAAATCTGCTAGATTAAAAAACATAAAAACTTTGATACAAGTAAATTCACCCCGTAAGACTGCCACAATATATTGGTGCATCCAAGAAATGCGCCATTTTCTTGAATCCAAAAAAATATGTATTTTGATAACTTATATGACAGTCTTTAGACAGTATTTGAAAAAGCCAGACTGATAACATTACGCTGCATTTATTTATAGAGCACAAGTGGACTCTGTAGTGCTTTTCCAATAGCAGGAAAGTAAAAAATCGACAATATAACATTAAAATGGACAATAACATTGAGGCATGTTGAGAACTACTGGTGCAGAAGGATCACGGGTTCCTGCTTTTGAGAGCTTACAATTTAATTGCAGTCTAACTTGAAGAACAGGGTTCAAGGATTAAAAATATATAATTGTACGCACACTGGTACCTCTGCAAAACAAGGTACTTCACTGTGCAACCTAACCATGTATTCAAGTGTAAATATGATAATTCTATTTTTATGATAGATTTTATGTGGACAGTTTGTGCTTTCAACTGAAAAATTGAACTGGAAGGCAAGATAGATTATAAAAAATGAAGTGTGATCGCTAAAATCGTACTTAATGCAATAAACAAACTTCAAGCTGTTATATCGACGGTACCTGTTCTTCACTTGGTGCAAAGCAAACGGATCGTGGGGAAAAATATGATGTTTTGTATTTGTAAAATGTAAGAAATAATACAGATTGACATAATTAACATCCTATTTTCCCTAAGCACATTTACTTGAATGCATTACATTACGCTCACCATGGTTGCTGTAAAAAAAAGGCAAATTATGCTCCTTTTTTTTTCTTCTTAAATCTGATTTTTTTTTTCCTAATTAGCCAAAATTGTTATAACTAAATAAAAGCTGAAACAAAGCATACATTATTATGGTCATTATTGTTTTCTGTTGTTGGATACAATTTCATGGTTTTGAACCACCACCGTGATGTTTTAATATCTGCTACTGCCCCTTACTCATATCTGCTACATTTTAAACGGTATATGCTCTTTAATGCATACAATAGCTGAATGTCTCCTTTACATTATTGGGGGTTTTCACGGAGGGGTTCCTTAGAAGCTCCCCTATGCATTTGCCCGTTTTAAATTCTTTAAACAAGGCCAATCTTGGACCAGCCCACTTGCAGAGGCAGGAGTGAAATAGGGTCACATAACACAACGTTAGGTGCCCTTGCGATGATATAGCGGCACTCGCAATGTGGGCGAGCAGCTATAAAGAAAGGTGTGAGGATGTTGTAGTATATGTGTTGGAATAAGTATGGGTGTGTGTGTTAGTGTGAATGTGTGATAGAGTGTGTTAGTGTATTAGAGGGAGTGTGTGCCAGTGTGTATGTTAGTTACTGGCAGGCAGATGTATAAATTTAGGTTATTTTTCTGAACGTCTGTCTCCATACAGTTTATAAAAAGTACTATATGCAGAGTTAATTTATGAATGAAAATCAATGTGTTCCTTAAAGCACATTGAGGAGCATATATGGAAGTCTAAATGAAATGGCTGAAAAATACATAAAGGAGGCAGCTTGAACTAGAACTGTTTGGTGGGGAATGAAGAGAACTGGAATTAAGCTGAAACGGGGGGATTAAGAAATAAGAGATCTTCAAATGTTAAACTGAGATAGAGCTTAGGAAGATACAAAAATGCAACGGGTAGAATGAACAGAGAGGAAATAGAAGCATTAATTACAGGGATTAAAGTTGAAGTGGAGGGGAGAACCTATTTTAACGGGCACTGAGAAACGACCCTTCAACTGGCACCGTGAAATGGTATCTTCCCTTACTAAAGTACTATCACTACACGTCTATCTCCTATCCCAGTCTGATAAATGCAGTAAGCCTTAACTGTTAGCAGGTGTGGAACAAAGTCAATTAACACTATCTACTATATCTGGAGTTAAAAATACTAAATTCTATTCTATGATACATACAACTCCATGATACTTCCCCCTTTAACTTAAAAAAGAGTAAGACTCGCACTAAATAAAAAATAGAAAACAAAAAGTTATAGACATGCAGTATATGCATTTTGGAGGATCTCACACTGGGTGTCAGCCTATTCTGTCCTTACTTTGTTATATATATGCTAATACCATTTGAAGTGCAGTTCTGGCTTCCTATTTTTGTACTTCCCCTTTAACTATCAGACTTTCAGCAAGACAGCAGGCATCTCTCCATATCGAACCCATTAGATATGCTTAGAATACACCGTTTAAGGTTCATTGCATGAAAGTTCAAGTCTTAATGACTGAACAAAAAACAGATGGTTACTCTTTTTTTCTGCAATGATGCATAGCATCGAGCCCTCTGTATATGTGCTATGTATATAATTAATTTCAGCACAAAGAATGATGTCCACCCACGGCTTAACCTTTTTCCGACATCAGCTTGATACAGTTAATAATGATCATGACGATAAGATACTATCAGAAAGAATGGAAGTGTAGCAAAGGGGGCACCAAATCAAAAAAGCACAGGAAAATTCACAGTTAAAAACCTAGTATATTAATGTTAGATATCCCACAGGAACTCATTAAACAAGCAACACAAAAATATACACCATATTTACACTAACAAACAGATAATTGTTATTCCATTTTCATATTATGCTCAATACAAGACTCATTTGTTGATGTCACGCATACAATATCCTTCCCATGAAAACCCAAGCACTGCATTGCATTCTGTTACATAAATTATCCACAGGCTGCTTTCAATACAACTCCCATGACCCTTAGCAGGCGTTCAGATGGTCAAATTGTTCAGGGTTTGTATAAATCTTGCTAATTGTAACTCCTAAAGATGGTTCTTCGTAATGGATTTACAAACCATATTTGATATCTGGAAATATTTCAGGATACATCGTCCTATCATGGCAGAAAGGGTATCAAATGGTTGGGGATAGAAGGCATTGGACACATCCTAAGGGTAAGATGCAAGATCACCAAGGACCATACTCTTAAAACTCTATAAGTGAGCTACATATGAATCCATACTGCCTTTAATATAGATTTTAAGAAAATAGATCATGTGATCTATTCAAACAATGGAAGAATAGGACCTATAACCAAGGAAACTTGCTAAAAATGCTGGGCAAATATACGGTATCTATATCGATATAGAACAAATCTCATTACCCTTATATCACTTGTCATCCATTCACAAAATGTTAGGATCAATCTAGGGTTACACAATTTTTGGTTTCACTTGACTGTCACAATGTCTCATGAGGAGTCAAGGACAATCATTCACTTAACGTGTTCAGCACTTTCATGACCTCTAGCAAAGACACCACATACCTATTGACTGAAATTGAACTCTACCACATATACGTTTCAGTGCTGCATGTTCTTTTCTCGGAAAGTGGCGTGGATGGGAATTATATATAATTATATATATATAATTAATTGTTTTAAATGCTGCTTCCTCACAGTGTTCTATAGTTTTGATTTAATTTGTGTGTGATATTCCTTTGCTTGAACAAGTTCAAGTTGAATTGCAGAATTCACTGCAACTGTTTTAGATTAAATAAACTTGTGTTGTGTCCTTGAAACCCTGAGCATCGCTTAACATGTAGAATGGTTAAAACTAATTTCTTGCTGGGTTACTGGATTATTTTGTGTCGATTGGGGGTCTCCCGATCTCACCTTGGATAGATTCACGTATGATAAGCGTTACACTTGCAGGAGATGACCCTGAGCTTTAAATACCGAGTTAGGTAACTGGAGTTTGGGGCAGCTTGAGTGCGACTCTGATGCAGACTGGGGCAGCAAGATTAATTTGTTGCACCATCTGGCAGCTGTATCGAGATTGGTCACAGAGAGAATCTAGTGTTACTCAGAGCTAAGACTCTTGTTCATACTGTATGTGTATATAGACCAGCGGTTTTAAACATAAGGACCACAAACAGGCAAGGAATTCTATGCATCTTTATGTGGATTTCTTTTATTGAGATGCCTGTGCTGAGCCTGTGATATTCAAAAAGTGTGGCCTGTTTGTTTCTCGGAGAAATAATCCACTTATATAGATCCTTTCTGCAAAGCAAAGAGTTCTAGAAATACACCCTGGTGGCATTCATACCATCTGTCCTCACACAACACAAACAGCTTTTATCCTTCAGTAATATTGTATAAAACAGTTCTTTACACTGAAGGACTGGAATAAAGTAGTTGTCAACTATTAAACTATTTTCTCCAGTGAAATGCAGCTCTCTGATCCTGTACACCTAGGGTGAATAATCTTAAACAAAAGGTAGCAGATTGTTTGAACTAGGGCATATACTTAGTGTATGGTAGGCCATGGTTGATCATTGATGTCCCTTGCACATGAGGTCCAGGGTTCTCAACCGAGCATGACCCTTGTGAAGACGTGCCCTATATATAATGTAAAAAAAATTACTGGCTAAGAAACTTGATTTTTGCCTTATGTTTCCAGTATGCACCTACGAAAGACTTAAATGACTAACAGAAGAATAACTATTGTAAACTGAATTATTCAGGTCAGCTCGGAATGTAGCAATTATTTCTTTGTGTTATCAGCTATATGAATACATAATATAATTATTAATAATGATCCTGTTTTATTTATAGAACTGTACACAGCAACTTCCGGGCAAAATAAGTCACTATTAATAAGTTCCCTATAAGGTCAAAATAAGGTCACTATTAATAAGTTCGGGTGCCGGCGCTTCACGCTGGGAGCCGGCATATGACGTCAGACGCCGGCGCTCAGCATGAAGCGGCGGCACCCGAGACAAACGCCTCACGCTTCAACACAGGAGTTTGAAGGTAAGTGACCAGGGGGGGGGGGGGGGGTTAGGGAGAGAGAGGGGAAGATCCTGAGAAGGGGGGTTAGGGAGGGAGAGGGGAGGATCCTGAGAAGGGGGGTCAGGGAATGAGAGAGGAGATCCTGAGAAAGGGGGTTAGGGAGGAAGAGGGGAGATGCCTGAGAAGGGGGGTTAGGGAGGGAGAGGTCTTACTGTGTGTGTCTTACTGTGTGTGTCCTGAGTGTGTGTGTCTTAGCGTGTGTGTCTTGAGTGTGAGTGTGTCTTATGTTGTGTGTCTTACATGTGTGTGTCTGAGTGTGTGTGGTCTGAGTGTGTGTGTCTACTGTGTGTGTCTGAGTGTGTTGTCTTAATGTGTTCATAGCTTCCAAGTTAAAAATTATTTTTTCTTACTCAAATTTCCTTGTTAAAATGGGGGTGCGTGTTATACACAGTGCGTGTTATACGCCGATAAATACGGTATATATATATATATATATATACAAGTTTAAGGCAAAGGTTGAAGTGACAGCTGTATATGTTAGCGTGGTTTCTAGTATGTCAATAGTAATAGGGAAGTTCATCATCAAATTGATGGTATCATTTTTTTTTTTATTTAATTTTGGGATAACATTGCAGATGATGGTTTTTCTGGACAATTTTAATGGAGAATGATTACTCTACAATCTCTCAAGTTATTGAATTTTGCGTCACTCAAGGGCTTTCGTGCCAGAAAAGGTATGATCAATTCTCCTACCCTCCTTTCTTAAGGGATGGCTTCTCCGGGCTAGTAATGAGCTGCCATATCTTGTGACAGATATCATAGCCTTGGGTCACCATTCCTCCTGCCTTGTCTTGCTATGTTAAGTAGATCAAACACATATTAATCTCCCAGGCCACTCCACATAGACAATTACAATGAAATCACAGGCCATATTTGTTCAAGTGAAGGATGTTAAAAAATATAACTGTTTGTTCTTTTTTTTTTTCTTCCTTTGTGTATCTACATTGCTTCTGTGTAACAGAGAGATAAGAACGCAGAGAAGAAAGAGGGATTTGAAGCAGAATTATCTTAGGGGCCGCTGCTCAGAATGATATCATCTGATCACTGTGTAGCCACCAATTCATCAGCCAATTCTAGGCAGTGGTGAATATGAGCTTAGTAAAAGAGAGAAGGTCACAAAGATTATTTTATACTCAAACGCTGTATGGTTGAAAGTGACCTTTCCATATGCTTCGCTCCCATTGTACAAAACAATTGCATGTTAAAGATAAAACTTATGGCTGGTAGACGATTCTCATCTTGTCCTACTAACAAAAGTAAATGTATCAATATTACTTCAATTACCATATTTGCGCAATTATAAGATGACCTTGATTATAAGTTGACCCCTCAAACTCTGGATCTTAATGAAATAAAAAAAAAAGTTCTGACTAAGATAACCTTGTTGAAAAAAAGTAAAACTCACTCTCTTACACGCTGTCTAAAACTCACACTTCCTCTCTCTCATCCTCTACATTCTCTGCTGATCGCTTCTGTGTCCCTGTCTCCTTCCCACAGCTCCGCTTCTTGTCTTGCGCCTCTTCTTGTTCTCTCTTCTTTTTTCATCTGCTTCTCTGCATGTTTTCCTTTTTCATCCACTTCTCCATGAACCAGCCCTTTCGGAGAACTTCCTCAAAAGGCTGGTTGGAGGAATAGGGGAGCAGCTGTCTCCGTGGCTCCACCACTTTTCCTCTCTGTCTAGAATAATGAAGACAGATTTGTGGAGAAAGAGAAGCATTTCTGCATGAGAGTGAGTGTGTGAGAGAGCATGAGTGAGGGTGAGTGACAGGCCACTAGGCTTAGTCTGCTGTGCAGTGGATCTGAGGTCTGAATAAATAACAACCTCAATTATAAGATGAGTTCGTTTCTTCAGATTATTTTTTCTAAAGTTTTGGTAGCCAACCTGTAAAACTAGAGGGTCAGATGAAATGTAAGGAACTTCCACTTATCTACTATCCTCTGAGTAAAGTTGGACAGCCTCCCAGCAAAGGTGGTATAGGATTTAAACATGTATTAGGTAGGCATCTGGCTATAAAGAATCTAAGACAAGTTGAATACTGATTAAGGTCGGAGTCTTTACAGCAGAAAAAAATGGGCAGACTACATGTGCCAAACGGTATATGCAATTGAGCTGTTTCTATATTAACTTGTAGCCGCCTGGTTGGGATTGTGGGCAATGTGGCATGTACACACTGATGGCTACTGATACTCTACGCTGTCTGCAAGTGATATGATGACTCAAACCCAACATATGTTTCAGTTTAACAGATCTAATACACCCATAAGGTAAGTTTATCAATTTGTGTTTTGTGGATACCTATGTATTTAAGATGTAGACGAGTCCCTAGCAAGGTCTGCCTGGCGGTAGATTGAACCTATACATAAAATAAGTTTACTTATTCCAATATGTGCAATTTCCAGTGAACACCAACCCATACCCATCTACTATGCTAATTGGTACAATGGAGATGGTTGAAGCATTATTTTGCAATGTAGCCTTCAAATTGTAATTAAATGATTATTGCATTATCTCACTCTATAAGGAACCCATTCATAGCATACATAGATGTAATAACTGCAGAACATTTTTTACACTTAGTAAATTATCCATGCTCTTTATATATAACGACCTCCATTAGGAAACTACTTTCTAAAATAGCCAGGCGCAATAGAACCACGCAGTTATATATAATTCACCTCAGTACGGTTTAATATACTCACTTATCCCATATTCGTTTGATAAGATAATATAATAAAAATCATCATTCACCTAAAAGCACAACGCGGAAAAATCTCTCCGAGTGTGCTAGGTTCTTATCAGGGTGGCCCAGGAGGCAGAGGCGCTGCAAGCTGAACGATTATATCCCTGCTTCAGGGGAAAGGTCCTTTAGTCAGCTGTACATCTCTATTACCTTCCTCTACAATCTAAAAAGAATAAAGCAGCTAGCTAGAGACAGGCCAATTCAGTGTACGTTGAAAATACGATTTTTGCAAAACATATCCAAAAATAGTACAATACTCATAGATAAAAGAATTGTTTGAATTCATTGAAATACCCCAGATTCTTTATGCATTCAAGGAGATAGCACAAGGGCTGCGTTCTTCACCATAAAAGTACTGGAAATATATACTGCATTGGAACGTTCACTTAACCTGTAGAATCCAAAATGAAAGGGTCTTTTTTTCCTGGGATTAAAGACAAGTGCTAGGAATGCTAGAAACCCTAGAGCTGGTCCTGCATCTAATATAAAGTATTAAGGCACTTCAACTGGATATATGAATTTAAATGAGCAGATTAGCTGGTAGCCATGTATAAAAAAAAACCCAAATAACATTATAGGAATGCTTCCCAATTGCAACTTTTATATTCAAACAAATCCATTGTTTCCCCTTCGCAAAGTTTTGACATGCTAATTACAAGCGATTCTTTAAAGCAAAAAAAAAATAGGGACATTATATGTCATTCACAGTGGCAAGCCTGGCAATTGTGTTCTTCTAGCTGCTTTCAGAATTCTGAAGGCCACGTGTTTAATGGGTACAAACTACATGGGGAGCGGCAGTACTGTCACTCAGTGTCATAGACAACGAGAAAACAGACCAGTAATGAAAGAGGAAGAACACAATACAATGCAGAAAGAGAAGCTTATTTTAGTCTAGACATAAACAATGCAATTTAGAACATTAAAGTATACCACTTTACTTGATTTCTCATTGTTTCTCGAAGAACTGATGTAAACCAGAAAACAAATACTCGAGATATAGAAAATATAATTGAAATACAAATTCATATTCAGATTGTGTATCGAGGATAATGGCCCTTAGTCATCATCTATGAAAAGAGATTGGCAACATTTCATTTTGCTATTTCTTCCCAGTATTTTTTTTATTTATTTTGTGAAGTTCTGTAGCATGAGTTAGCAGGGAAACAAATGTTATTTTTTTAACTCGATACACTCTTCCAGAGAGTTTGGCTTCTTAGCTCCAAAGCTTTATGAAGAGAAAGCCATAGACAGAGTCTCATTGAACTCAAATTCCTCAACCAGGGTAAATCATGTTCTTCAAGGTGCTTCTTCCTCTCAAGTGGAAACACATTAACATGTTTATGTACTTGTTTCATCAGAAAGTAGAACTGTATTCACAGCTTCTGTACCTCTCAGGGGAGTTGCTAGGGACACACAGAGGTTTCGTCCTTCTGATACACACACAATCCCATGACAGCATACACACACAATCCCGTGACAGAATACACACACAATCCCGTGACAGCATACACACACAATCCCGTGACAGCTATACACACACAATCCCGTGACAGAAATCACACACAATCCGTGACAGAAACACACACAAATCCCGTGGACAGCATACACACACAATCTCCGTGACAGAATACACACACAATCCGTGACATGCATACCCACAAATCTCCGTGACAGCATACCATCACAAATCCCGTGACAGCATACACACAAGCGCAATCCCGTGACTCAGCCATACAACATCGCTACACCATCCCGTGACAGCATAACACACCAATCCCGTGACAGCTACACACACAATCCCGTGACAGCATAACACCACACAATCCTGGACAGCATACACCAACAATCCCGTTGACAGCATACACACACAATCCCGTGGACAGATACACACAATCAATCCCGTGACAGCATACACACACACATCCGTGACATTAAGCTATACACACACAATCCCGTGACAGCATACACACACAATCCCGTGACAGCATACCTTTGTGCTTCTTTTCTTTAAGGCACACATAGCCTTTTAGTGCAGATTAGGGTGGCCAGTTGAGGAGATCAGGGATCTTACCCGTAACCTGTTTAAAGAGGTGCAGCACACTGGGGGGGGGGTCTGATCACTAAAGAGGGCAATCTGCCCACACACACCAGTTTAGCCGCTGGATCTGACAGCCTAGGACAGGTTAAGTCACTGCCTCTGAGTGTATTGTTCTTCCTTCCATATTTGAGTTAGAGATTGAGTTTGTGTCGTCAAAGATGACAATGTTCTGTGTGTTTGTGTCAGTGTCACAAATCAAGGTCAGTAGGAGTGAACATGAGGCTAGGACCCACAACTATGAGCTGCTGGAGGCCAGTGCTTAATCTGTTATGGAAGTTTTATGGTTGCTGTTGGTGACCTAGAAAGATATATATGGGGTGTCTCCAAGTGCTTTCAAGCAATATATAGTTTGTGGGGTTTATTTGTGACTCTTTCTCCATGTTGTTTTACACCCCAAGCCCCTTGAAAGCCACCATCCAGACACCAGCACTAAGCCACCCTTCTTTGCCACAACCATCCACCTCTTATTTATACATCCTGAAAACCACTTACGTTTAATCACTGCTATAACAGAGATACAAGAAAGAAACTCACAAGTGGGACCATTATAAGACCACCATTCTTGTCAGGCTGGATAGCAATTTCACAGGCAGGGTTTTCAACTCCTGTTGTGTCTGTATTTTGTTAATGTACATTTGTTATGTATTAAACTGTACATTGCTGCGTAGTAAGTTGGTGCTTAGTAAATCAAAGGTAATAATAATAATATTTCCATCATTTTTAAATATTATTGAAATAAGAAATAAAGCAATCCAGAATATTCTTGTGAATCTGGACTAGAGCCAACGAAGCTGAAAGTACTTATGGCAAAAAGAGTGCACTGTGGTAATGATGCAAATCTCAGCTCTTCATTAGCACCTCCAACCAGCAATCTACTAAAACTTGGAGAATAATTGATGTAATTTCCAAGTTAGTACCATGCAATTCTTCTGAAGTTCTTTTAAGTATCACTTCAAATAAGTATATTATGCTAAATATCGGTGCTTCATTATCCAGATGGGCACTGCAGAACCTACTCTTCACCCTCTGAGCATCAGGGTCTGAACTTGTGGTTGAACCAACGCTGTCAAAATTGTAAGAATGTGTCTATGGAGCAATTATTATATAAGTAAAATGAACATTTTATGAGTACCCTGCATTTCAGTATGGCTGCTCATGGAATGGTAAAGCTGGCCCAAATCCCACACAGAATTAAAATAATGTGACATAATACAAATTTCTATTTCACATTCTCACCTATAAATGGCCCTGATCTGTGATTTTTCAACTATTAGAAACATTACATGCATATCAGAGGTTTTCACATATACCACATATACATTTTGTCGCTGTTTATTATATACAATATTTATATAAGACCTCATTATGCAGCTCTGTTGGCCAATTGCTTCTATATAAAAATAAGAATAAAAACATGAAAGCAAATAACACATACATTCGCCAATAGTGCATTTACACAAGTTTTGTGTGGGTGTGTGAGAAGTTAACAATTCTCTTTGTCTCATTGTTGCTCCAGAACACAGGCTCCTGATTCCAGTGCCACAGTTAAAGCAAAATACAACCTGCCAGTTCTTCTGGTAGGTCAATGTTTACCTTAAATACCGGTACATTGATGACCCATATAGCCTATGCAAGTGCAATGAGACTCCTTAAGAGTTATCAGTTGACGCTAATGTCATTTGCTGCTATTGAGCCCTATAACTATGGTATTTATTACCAGGCATGCACAAGGTGTTTCATGTTATCATATCAGTTGCTTGATTTTGCGAATATGGGTTTATTTCCTCCACGTTATAACCATGTGACAGCTGGTCTTTTTGAATATTCATAAGGACACATACAGAGACACAACAGTGTAGATCCAGAATTAGATACATACACAGAACGGGGGGTTCCTGGTTTTTTTTTATTAGGCAAACTCATTTTTCTATACAAGGAATAATACTCACTGATTTTTGGTGTAGCAAACACCAAAGAAAGCGTTCTTCTACAGAAAATGATTAAGGTATAAAATGCATATAGTATAACTGTAAGACAAATCAGCCCCACGAGCAGGAGCCAGGATTTGCCCCACTAGTAATGCCGGGTCATGTGCTGGACACACAAGTTGGCACGTGGGTCTTGTTGAGCCCTGTTGTAGAATACAACCCCCACTGCACTTGGAAGACTAACATTAGGTAAAATTCTAACGCTTACATAACTTCTGGCTTAATTAGATTAATTGGCTAATGATCTGCCATCAGGATTTTGTTGAGCCTTGTTATAAGACATGAGCCATATTGTACTAAAAATAGAAACCTACAACCAGTAGAAATTCTCATAAAGATGCTTAGAGAACTTCTGACTTAATTAGATTAATCAGCTAATGACATTAATCACAGATGTAGCTGAAAACTGGCCGTTTTCTGAGCCTCCAAAGCCAGCCTGTATTTACAATTTCCTAGAACTTTGTGCCTGGTTTCAGATGAATTCTGAAGAGGTGACGCAACCTGGCATGGAATCTCTTGATGCTTTTCAGAAGTGTGATCAAAACACAGCTGTTATGAACTGATCTTCGAAAGGCGTCGTGTATATTTGCAGTTTCACACAACAAAGACTCTATAATTATTTTTCTTTTTTGCTCCGATTAAAAAATAAAACCCAAACGGAATTTTAATCACAAAACCATCTCTAGCACCAAAAATAAAACAGCCACAGAAAAGAACACTTAGTAATAAAACATACTTTTATATAACAGCTGCCTTAGATAAGAAGTTTCAATAATTAAAACACATCCCAAGCCTCCCTGGTGGGACCATTAATTATAAGTATCCAGTCTGACTAATAACAGCAAAAATCCATCATGCCTTAGGCTGAGTCTAGTTAACTTTGAATATTACTGTGCTTTTTTTAATCTCCAAGCTTTAATTTAGCCTAACTTTTCTTATATCAGATGGAAAAATGGGAAATGTTCAGCTACCATCCACATTATTCATCGGCACAATGTCATCATGCATTTCACTTTTAGCATATCTTATTAGATTCATAAAATAGCCTTCCGCAAAAAATCAGTTTAGGACTATAGAAAAAAAGGTTTTACATTTACAGTTTTCTTCAGAAGTCATGTGATTAATTACCTTAGTACTTATTTATCTTATGTCACTGAAATTTCATACGCAAAAAAACTTTGACTGGATGTAGATTTTTATGCTGACCTTATTTTTGGGAATAGTGCTCGTATGTGTGCACACCAAGCTTACAAATTTCATGATGAAGTCCCAAGTAAACTATGAGAACATTTTAGTCTGCTTTATTTACCAAAATTGTATTATCTGAATTCATAATCACAGGAAAGTAGGAGGACCATGTCGGCCATGTCTTTCAAGGAGACAAACACTATATGGACAAAAGTATTGGGACACCTGACCATTACACCAATAAGGACTTTTATGACATTTGCATTCTAAATAAATAGACATTAATACGTAGTTGGTCCACCCTTTCCACATGCAGAAGGGAATACACCAAGACATTTTGGACAATTCTATACTTCCAATGTTGTGGGAACAGTTTGGGGAAGGTCTTTTTCTATTCCAGCATCACTGTCCCCAGTGCACAAAGCAAGGTCCATAAAGACACGGTTGGATGAGCTTGGTGTGGAAGAACTTGACCGGCTGCACAGAGCCCTGACCTCAACCCCATCGAACTTTCTCGTCTGGCTTGCAACGCTCTACTGGATGAATGGCCAAAAATTCCCACAGAAAACCTCCAAAATCTTGTGGAAAGCCTTCCCAGAAGAGCGGAAGCCGTTGTAGCTGCAAAGGGGGGACCAACTACATATGAATATGTTTTTAGAAAACAATGTCATAAAAGTCCCTATTGGTGTAATAGTAGCACATGTAAAGTTCTGACCCCTGCAGTATGGGGAACATTTAAGCCCCCCCAAAAAAGAAACACTTACTCAGTAATAAAACCTGACACAGAATTGCTGTGGATACTACATACTACATATTGTTTTTGCCAACATTATTCATTCTTGTTACCCATAATCTCACAGAATGAAGATGACAACAAATCAACAGCTTCTTCATAAATTGGTCTGTGGCCACAGAAATTACTGCAAAAACATTTCCTGAAAAAGCCCTATACTTTTTCAGGTGTTCATTTATGTGCTCTAAACTTCTCTCTGAAGAAAGCAGGGTTACAAGCAGGAAGAAAAGAATGTGTATTGTATTTACCATTTAAACATTTGAGAGATGCAAAACCTCCTTTAGAAATGTAAATTTACATGAACTATTTGCCCAGAAAAATGAAGTATGACACATTTCTTCCTCAATCAATATGGAAGAAAATGTGATATTTTATCTATGAATCATCAAGCTGCATAAGTATAAAGAAAAATCAATGCAAAGTCTTTTACCTTTACTATCTAACCCCAATAAAAAAGGAAGACAATATATTTTTGGTTCGCTCAAGGTCCTTCTGTCATGTTAATGGCGCACTGGAGGGAGTTCACAAATAAAAAGACTATAGAAAAGTGATGCAAGGTCTGCCTGCTATAGTGTGTTGCCTTTCTTTGTAGATAAATATGTGCCAATGTATACATTACATAGCCTTCATGTTGCCTCACATCTGCTTTCTGGCCATTTTCACAATTGTCAGTGCTTCTGCGGAAGTTAAAGTTAAATCAGGCACAAAGGACAGCTTTTTGTTGTAACTCTTCCAGAGTTATTTTTCAATATCACATACAGTTGCACTGCTCAGTACTAATACTGTAGTGTAGTGGTCAATGAGATGATGGTAGATTCGTAGAAAAGCCTTACTGGAAATGTGGAAAGTACACTAGAACTTCTAGAACCTTAGGCGGAGACATACACATAAGGACTAAACGTATGTCACTTTTTGATCCCTTACCAGTTGCTACACCTTGCTACCTTTTTGACAAATACCTGCCAGCGGCATATTCATGCCTAGTTTGACTAGGTCTAGGGAGGCTGATCTGGGGGGTGGTAGCTCCTGGGCTTCTACAATTGGGACAGACTGGTCTTCCGAGTGAACATACAGTATCTATCCCCTGCATGTAAATCTTGCCAGCACCTTTCTGGATTCTATACTTGCAATGTACTGTATAATATCAAAAACATGTTCTAATTCTGTAAAGAAAACAAATTCATGTAGAGAATGTGCTGGTGCTCTACAAATAAAATGTGACATAGCTGTTTCACTTGGCTTTACAAGTCGCAACTCTCTCCTACCACACTTCTTCATAAGGCAGGTCCCTCTTCTACCATGTTTCTTCACAGGGCAGATCCCTCTCCTACCACGTTTCTTCACAAGGCAGATCCCTCTCCCACCCCACTTCTTCACAAGGCAGGTCCCTCTCCCACCCCACTTCTTCACAAGGCAGGTCCCTCTCCCACCCCACTGTTTCACAAGGCACAGCCTTCTTATACCATATGACTTAACAAGTCACATCATAGTCCTTTCCCCAAAAAGTTAGCACAAAAACATTTCCGGCTGATTCCATTATTCTGTAGTGATATATTGTGAAAGTTGATGATGATGCTGAGCAATTATGGGCTGTGTATGATTTCTAGGACACTGCTATAATTATCGTACTAGGGTTTACGAGGCTTTAAGTGTAAGCTGCGTATAATTGAGTTGGTAAACTCTGTAATGCACATTTATGTTTTCAAATTACAATATATGTGTTTAGGAAAATGCTAGGGATAATGGTGCATTGAGATTTTAGATAAGAAAAGGCTGCAGAAACAGTGACATAATCTTTTAGCAATCTTAGAATCGTTGGCTGTGATATGTCATTTACTGCATTGTACAAGACTTAAGATTTATTGCCTAGATTATGTCTAGATATAGCTAACCAATGGAGAAATCCCTTGAGCCGCATCACATAATGCAAAAGAACCTACATAATAACTTTGTGTATTTGCCCCAGTCTCCCTGATAATTACGTGTAATCTTCATGTCCCTACAGAAATCTCACTATACACAACAGTTCTCTAGTTCAAGTAATGACGCATAATTATCAACCTTATGTCAGACTCTGCAGTATTCCACTTATTAAGATACATAGTAATTGAAACAAACTGGTGGATAGGACTGTTGTAGAGGTAAACTACATACACTACCCCTAACTGCAATAGTACAATCCTAGAGGTTGAGGTCCTGAGTACTCTGCAGCTTCTGGCACATTAAAGTTAAAAGGATAACTAACTCTTCTTCTTGACAGACCCTTTTCCCCAAAGGCTGAGCCTCCGAATACTCTGCAGCCGCTGGTACTTTAATGCTAAGACATGGTACAAATTGCTACGGTGATTTATAATCCAAGAAAAAGGAAACAGGTCGGGGAAGGTAAAGTTTAATCACAGGCCAAGTATACTGGTATGGTGTATGCAAGGTGGAGGCATGAAGAAGTGTACCCAAAGCTCCGAGAACATGCTTAAATGGGCAAAGATAATGCCTGTTGTTGGAGAATACACTAACATGACAGTAATATTTCATAATATTATTCATTACAATGTCTTATTTTTAAATGTTTACTTTAAAAATCACTTACAAGTAAATTCTCGGTTTGATACAGCTTGATTGTTGTATGTTTGGTCACCCTGCTTATAAAGCATACCGTTCTTGTATAAATTGTTAAATAGCATCAATCACACAGGTGCAATTCCCCATGTCACTTGTCACTGCTGCCGCAAAAGCATCAATCACACAGGTCTTAAAATAATCGCGCTACTGTTGTTTTAGTTTAGGAAGAATCACAACTTTCGCAAGGCTAATAAATGTTGTATATGATATATTGTATGCTAAGATCCCAATATATCATGTACTGTATGCTATGTTACATGTATGTCAGAATAATTAGGTACAAGGAGGCCTGATACAAGGACGGTCTCACATTTTCCAAGGTTTTCCTACTTGATCAGTTTAGCTGTGCTTAGAATAGTGACTTCAAGCAGTAAACAACAGCTTTAACCCTGCGATCCAGTGTTTTTTTGTTTTGTTTTTTAACATTGACATTATATATTGTTTTTGTTTTTTTTAAGGACAAGAAGGTCTTTCTTTAGATCGTCTTTGGATTATTTTGGTGACACTGACAAAGCCACTCCACATTTGGGACATGAGCAATCCAGATACTGAAATTTATTTATTGAATTTAGACATTTGGTCATCTTTGAACCCGGCCAATACAATTGAGATCATCAAACCATACATATTTAAAATCTAGACACTTCATGGTTATTTCAAATGCTAGTATTTTAACTCTTCCCATGCCAACATTTTTGGGAAGATACAACGCTAATTTTACGGACTTACTCATAAAAATAAACTTTTTTTTATATTATGAAAGTATAACTGATGTGTAACAGAATATTAAGATGGTGGGGCTTTCTTCATTAAAATAAAATATCCTGTCTTATAAGACAATGTACTACTTAAAACTCCTTAAGTAAAGGTCCACTGCATTATGTGTACCAGGCACCATTATAGCATCATTCTATTTCGTGTTTAATTGGACATTGAATGTACTTTGTTGACTTACTTGTTCTGATGGCGAGCACCTTTAAGGTGGGCATGATACTGCTCAACTGAATTTAGGACCATGTTGCAAGTGTTACATGAGTAGCTACTTCGCAGAGCTGGAAAAAGGAAAAGAAAAGAACCATAAACCAGAAGTCATTTGGACAAGCAGAGCTTAGATAACTGCTGTGCAGGGAAATACTTTGGGTTATTGAGATTCGAGATGAGGATCTAGAACATAATGCAAAACAGAACAACTGAATGGACAGAACAGCAGTATAAAAACACAAATAAACTACATGCATACAATTTAGGATTAGTAATAAATGGGGAGCTACAGTACATGTCTGCTAAATGAGTCATTCATCGACGTACGCATAGGATATTTGATTTAAGCTTATAGGCATGATATATGATGTTTGTATCGATTCCAATCTAAAGTGTTACCCAGCATTAGTAGCCGAAAATGGTACACATGGAGGTTTTCCCAGATTAAGTCAAATTCCTAAAGAATCTGTGTCCTAGTAGCCCCGAGAGGCTGGCATCTCAAAAACTAAAATTTAAACAATTGTTTCTAGTATGTATACGGAAATATATTTCCCCACCTACCTATACTCTCCACATGGGAGTAATTATCCATAGAATCAGAAACATGTATATGAGATCGTTCTCTTAAAAAATTCTATGCATATGTTAGTTTTATTTTTACATTTAATTTTAAAAATATGAAATTATTATTAGAAATGTAATTTATTTATCTCGGCGCTGGCAAAAGCTGATAAATTATTATGTTTTAACGGACTACGGACTGCCTATCCTGAGTCAGGGAATTTCACATGAATATGAATTTGTTTTATTACTTTTTTCGTTGGAAACGTACGAGAGACAGATGCATCGAGCTATTGTATGGAAAGGGGCTTGCATTTTCAGAAGTATGTTATTAGGTGAAAGCGTGAAGCAGCCATGCACAGAATAGAGGGAACATTCCTGCTAGAACTGGCCATTAATCTTCCAGTAATTCCAGCCATATCTATTTCCCCTTCTCTGCCTGCTCAAACCTTTAACATGGTCTCCAGTTAGGTCGTGCATTCATTATAAGTATTTTCCCCCTCTTCTCTCCAGCTATTGTCTGGTTCCCTGAAAATATAAATTTTCCACTGTCCCCGCTCACACCCCAGAGCTGTCTACTGTCACTAGTGTTTGAACTATGCATGTTACACACATCTCATATTTTATTATTATTGATTGTTTTATATAGCACCATCAAATTCCATAGCGCTGT